>CAUYON010178059.1:0-21420 GCA_963573935.1 Arctocebus calabarensis | reverse complement strand
AAAAAAAAAAAAAAAAAGGAAGAATGTAGTCAGATTGAGTCAAAGGGAGAGGTGATGATGGAAGAGCAGTCAGAGATGCAGTGTGGCAGCTTTGAAACAGCAGGAAGTGTCCCTGAGCCAGGAAACATGGACAGCCACTGAAAACTCAAAAGGCCAGGAGACAGATTCTCCCCCTCCAGCCTCCAGAAAGGAACACGGCCCAGTCTTCTGTTTAGACTTCTAGCCTACATAACTGTAAAGTAGCAAAAATTTATTTATTCCTTTTAAGCCACGGGATTTTTGATGATTTGTTATAGCTGGACCCTAACGCACTTGGGTTTTCCTTCTTCTGCCCTTGACCACCTACATTCTATTCTCAAAACATCATCCAGAATGATCCTATTACAACATGAATCGGATCATGTCATTCTTCAGCTTGAAAGTTTCCGGCAGTTTCCCAACTCACTCAGTGAAACCAAAAATCTTCTTGTGGGCACCAAGATCCTACCCATGTACCACCTGTCCCTCTTTTGTTCAGATATTATCACTTACTGCTTCCCCTGCCACTCTGCTCTAGCCGTGAAGACCACCCAGCTCTTCCTGGCATGCATCAGGCATGGCTCTGCCTTGGAACCCTGCGTGGCATCTCTAACCCAGATCTCTTTCCTTAGACAGCTGCACATTTCATTTCTGCAATTTTCAGATCCTTGTTTTGATGACACCCAACCCAGGGGATCTTCTATGACCACAAATAATTGAAATCTTCCCAACCTGAAGCCCCCAAAGTGCTTCCAAAGTCATTGCTTTATTTCTTGTCACGCTTTTTACCATTTTTCATATATTTTTCTTGTTTATCATGCTTTCTCTCTGTTAGAATAGAAGGCAACTAGCGCATGGAATCTTGTTTGTTTTATTTACTGATGATCCTCTAGTACTTAGAACACTGTCCAGCACATAGGGTGTGGTCAATAGATATTTATTGAATAAACAAATGAACATCACGTGAGAATTAAATCGGAGAATAACTTTGGATGTTTATTCTCTTCTTGATGTCATAATAACATTTAAATTCAATGGGACCTGGGTTTAAATATTTTAAAAGTAACATATAGCTCTCATTTTTGAAACCATCGATTTTACAGTATTACCCAGGCACAGGTTAGCCTTGTTCTCATCCAAAATCTCTCAGTCTTCCAGCTTATTTCACAAAAACTTAGTGTCAGTTAATTGAGCATCTGTGACTGTTTGCATCGGCACCCTATCTTTATCACTCATTCGGCCTTGACACCTTGGAACATACTTACTATTATATGTGAGTCACTCCACAGCCTCTTCCTCCTCATCATTTATTTTCTCTTTAGTGGTAGGGTCTCACTCTGGTGCCCAGGCTTGTCTCCAACTCCTGGGTTCAAATAATCCTCCTGTCTTAGCTTCTCAAGTAGCTGGAAATACAAGTGTGAGGCGCTATGCCCAGACATAGACTCTTCTTTAAATTGAAGTGAGTTGGACACAAAGCATGTCATTCTTTTTTCTTTTCCTTTGTTTTTCTGAGACAGAGTCACACTAAGTCACCCTGGGTAGAGTGCCATGGCATCACAGCTCACAACAACCTCAAACTCTTGGATTTAAGCGATTCTCTTGGCTCAGCCTCCCAAGTAGCTGAGACTAAAGGTGCCTGCCACAACGCCTGGCTATTTTTGGTTGGAGTTGTCATTGTTGTTTGGCGGGCCTGGGTTTATATGTGGCTGGCGCCCTACCTGCTGAACTACAGGCACCAAGCCTCTTTTTCCTATTACTATCAATTATTAAAGTTCCCTAGAACATAGTTTGTCACACACACACACATGTTTTCTTAATTGCATTTCTTTCTTCTTCTCCCTTTATTTCCATTTCAACTTCATTAAAATTTGCTAAGTCTCCCTGGAGTAAGATCTTCCTTCCTCACCCGAAGTCAATATGTGTATTAGTTACTTTAGTGGTTTGGTACCTGGTTTAAAGAGCTCATGACTGTGTTGGCATTTTGTTTGAATTTTTATACTATATGTCATTATTCTCACAGAGGAATAACTCCAAACCTTTCTGTTACCTGCCATTTGGAACCATTTTTTCTTTCCAGTTAGGGTTTATGCCAAGTGTTACTTTTTTCTTCATTATTATTTTTGCAAATAAGAATCCTGATAAATTAGGGGCATTGAAACTAATTTATAATATAAGGCTGTTTGTGCTTTATTTTTTACAACGTCCAGGATAACTAGGTTTCTATACAAGTTTAACATCCATTATCTGATATAAAGCTGACAATAGTATAGCAGTGTCTATGTAGTAAAAATTGATGTTCTCTGTGACTCAGGATTATATAAATTTTCTTAAGTAATTGTTTAAGAATTTGAGGTGATCGTGGGGCAAGTGAGACACTGTGGCACTGTGCCATATTTTGATGCCTAGTATTGTGAGGTCAATCCAAACCTTTGGTAATGAGCCATGTCCTTATTCTATAAGAACCCCAGGTGGCTACTTGTATATTTTCATTGAAAGGAAATTCAACATTTTAGAAGCAGCTTAATCTATTATTGTATGGGTCTTATTGTTAGGTACCCCTTATTCTCAGGCAGATAAAACCTCTTTTCCAATGATGTCTATCCCTTGGTCCTAGTTTTGACTTCTAGGGTAATACACAGTATTCTCTACTCTCTTTTACATTTGATAATATAGGTGTCATGACTATGCAGCTACAGCCATGGCAAGGAATCTCTTTCCTGGGTTTGACAATTCTCTCAAAGAACAAACAAAGCAAACAAATAATCTTAACAGAAAAGTGTTTCTCAAATAGGAGAAGCTTCTTCACATCACAATCTCAGGGAGACACTGTAACAGGAGTTTGACAATATTCTTTAGGTGATTCAACAGAAGAAATATTGAGAATCACTGCTGCGGGGAATATTTTGCATCTCTGCAAGGATAAACCATGAACTATATTGGACTCCACTCCTCATTGTGTGAGCTCTGCAGACATAACTTAGGAATACCCCAAAGGCAAGGCATAGCTACTCTGGTTTTTGCTCTTTTCTTGAGCTAGATGAAGGTGTCTAGTGCTGGTGGAAGTTTGTAGTGCCCATTACTAATGTAATGCTCCCTTTAAATACAAATACAAAAAGAAACTTTATACTAAAAAATATATTGAACATTTCTTTCTTTTTTTTTTTTTTTTTTTAATTTGAGACTGAGTCTCACTGCTGTATTGCCTGGGCTAGAGTGCTGTGGTATCAGCCTACCTCACAGAAACCTCAAACTCCTGGGCTCAAGACATCCTCCTGCCTCAGCCTCCTGAGTTGCTGGGCCTACTAATGCCCATCAGGATGCCTGGCTAATTTTTGTATTTTTTGGTAGAAACAGTTTCACTCTTCCTCAGGCCGGTCTGGAACTCTTGAGTTCAAGTGATCCACTTGCCTTGGCCAACGAGGGTGCTGGGATTACAGGTGTAAGCCACAATGCCTGGCCTTTAAAAAACATATTAATAGCATTTTTGAGTGAGTAGATTTCTCATTTTCTACTGCCCTCAGAACTCTATACTTGTCTTTTTAATGTTAGAGAAACAAACAATATTTTAGAACTTGCCCCCCCACCATCACACCTGTAGAAAATAAGCTCTGGTTTTAGAGCAAGAAAGTTAGAGAGGGCACTAAAAATGAAGGGAGGATTGTGTACATTTCTGCAAGTGCGTCCAAGACCAAGCTAGCGAGCGACATCAGTGCTGTGCCGTGATAAGCACTGCATTCATTCTAAAACAGCCAGCCAGACGCTTTTCTGTAAACAAACTTCTTAGTTAAATGCCTTATTTAGAGATTACAGAAAAAGGCATTTAGTTGTAAATTTGCCTGCATGATTTGGTCTAAGAATATTTATATTCTAGTTTACTCTGGAAACTACTTTCAGAGATTATCAAAGGAGGAATAGATTATGATAAAGCAAACAGATGATATATATTTACTGAAGTTTTTATGTTGAAATTGTATGCTCAAGTTTTTAAAGACTTAAGGGACTGCTAAAGAAGAAAACTATTTATTTCATATTTTCAGGGAGTGGGGACCTATTTCTAATTAAAGTGCAATAAAAATCAAGTAACTCGAAAATTACTTCCAGAAGAAATCTTAAGGAAAATGGTGATTTAATAACATTTTGAGGATAGTTCCCACATGATCATGTTAATTTTATATTAGTTATTTATAAAATTATCTCTAAGAGTTGAAAACCACTGATACAGAGACTGTTTTGTTGTGGGTTTTGTTCTTTAAATTTCAGGAGGCTCTGTGGTTGTTTAGGATACAGGGTCTGGGCGGAAATATAACAAGAAAAGGGGCAATGTCTTGTCATTTCCTTGGCCTTTTAACTAATATTATAGGTCTGAAATGTTTTGACTGTTTTTATAGGCAAATAACCTTGGACTTTTCAAAGTAGTGTTGCAATTTTAAGTGAATTATGTGTCTTCTTCCTAGAAGTGTTTCCTGATTCCTCATCTGAAATCAATTACTTCTGTTTGCGCTCCCTCCATTCATTGATTTGAATGAAATTCCAGTTGGTTCTGCACTGTGCTTTTGCTGTGCAGAACTGACATAGGAAAGGGAAGGGACAGAGTCAGTTTAAAAAACTAATTATAGGGCAGCACCTGTGGCTCATTGAGTAGGGCGCCGGTCCCATATACCAAAGGTGGCGGGTTCAAACCCAGCCTCGGCCAAACAGCAAAAACAGAAAAAATAGCCGGGCACTGTGGCAAGTGCCTGTAGTCCCAGCTACTCGGGAGGGAAGAGAGGCAAGAGAATCGCCTAAGCCCAGGAGTTGGAGGTTGCTGTGAGCTGTGTGACACCATGGCACTCTACCAGGGGTGATAAAGTGAGAGTCTGTCTAAAAAAAAATAAAATAAAAATAAAAATAATTATAATACAGTACACACAGTAAAAGTAAGAAGTAGAAAGCCTCTACTCTTAGCTATGGAAATACACCCCCATAAGAGGCCAACCCTATCCAGATATCAGAATCAATAAAGAATCGTAAAGAGTTGACATTAAAACTAGGTCTTAATGTATAATAGAAGGGGCATGCAGGTATTTCTGAAAAAGAGGTCAACTTGCATAAAGTTATGAAGGTGTAGAAGACCATAGCCTTGGAGGGAATAGAAAATAGGACAATATGTCTATAAAATAGGGCACACTGGGGAGATGGCCATCAGCCAGGTTCCAAGGTTAGGTTGCAGTACCGCCCAAATAAGGCTAAACTTAGTCTTCCCTATTATGGGAGGACTTTACGTGGGTTCCCGCCACTGTGACAGACTCCCGTAGGGAAGAGTCTGTCTGCCCTCACATATTGGTCATCTGGACCCCATACCTCAGTCCACAGCAAGAAGTTCATGTCCTGTAACTCTATGTTGTGCTACTATACAAGTGCATTAATCAATTACTAGCGTGAAATCACCATGTAGGATGCAGGAGAGCAGTGTGTCAGGCCTTAGTCTCAGACAAGGCTTTTATCCTGTAAATGATTTTGAATATGAAAAGAAAAGGGCCATTAGAAGGAGTAATTTTATTTAGACATTGGCATTACTTTGTTCCAATTATACAACAGCCAATTTATTTTGAGCTGTTGAGAATCACAGAACCTTTATTTTAACCTCTGTTCTTTGGGCCAACCCATTCACTGCCACTGCAGCCAGCCCCTGCTTTTAAAAGTAGAGATAAAAAGACAAAAAGCTTCCGTCCGAGGTCATCTCTGCCAACTCCCATCCTGTGCTGCTTGGTAACTGTTTTTACATCTGGGGCTCTAAGTGCTTCTAGGTCAAACCCATGTGGATGCCGTGACAACGTGCATCACGGCCAGATGAACACACGCTTCTATTTTAAGAAGCAGAGCACCCGGTCGTGTGATGGGAAATATACAGGTGTGGAGTATTTTATATTTTGATTTTGAAAACTTGGTCCTTAGATGTGCTATGCTGATTTCAGAAGGAGAGTCAAATGGCAGATGGATGCCCATTTTTTCCTCTGCGAAGTTAGGGGTGCATTTGAATAAAAGAACCTCTTTCATCTTGGAAATGTATTTTCTGGAAAGAGAGAGGGAAACTGACATTCTTTGTCAGAGCTCCAATAAACTCCCATTTTAATCAGCACAGAACCTGGTTTCTATTTCAGAAATTGAAAAACGAAATGACTGAGAATCAAACACCACTTGGCAAGTCATCGGAAGGACTTGGCTGTGAAGGTGCAGGATAAAGGAACTTCTCTGTGTCACAAGACATGCTCATCTGCATTTACAAACAGGGTTAGGAAGGGAAGCTTGGATTTAAGTGTGACATAAAACTGAGGTATAATATTTTGCTTCTGTTATGTGACATTCAGCCAAAAACCATTAACAACAAATAAGCACATGATGGTTATCCTCAAGTATGCTCTTTAAAAAGATGTGGATATGAGAATAAAAACCATCTTGGCCCTACTAGGAACTTAAAGCAGCAGGATAGGATAATCAGATTAGTAGTTTATCGACATCTGTAACTAAGGCTGAAAAAGATTAAGACTGGCGTTAGGAGAGGCTATTGCCATAGTCTAGATTGGAGAATGATGGGGCACCGTTACATGCTGGAGAGATCCAGAAATATGCAGGGAAAGTTAAGGATGACTTTTAGCTTCCCTTGTGGACAACTGCGTGCAAGGTTGTACCTTCTCTGAGATTTGGAACACAGAGGATGAGCATGTTTGGCAGGTGTGCAGGGGTGAGTAGAGAGGAGCAGGAAGAAGACAAATTGAGTTGAGCAAGCTGTGGGATTCCCAATGACGATGTCCAGGATGCTGAGTTTAAGGTAAAAAGGTTACTTATTGATATATAGAAACAAAGCAGGGTCACATTCTGCAGTCTTTATTAGTTGTCATATCTCAGGGACGATTGTGAAAAATAGACCTATGGCTTCCAGAAACATGAAAGAGATATTTTATAGTCTGCCTAAAAATCTTTTTCTGAATAGTAGCTTTCTATAGATACCTCAATAAACCTTAAGGTAAACTAAAATTATTTTATTGAGTTAATGTTTTGTGTGTCAAAACTGTTGTACGGGTCGGGCGGTGCCTGTGCTTCAGTGGGTATATATACTGAGGGTGGCGGGTTCAAATCCAGCCCCAGCCAAACTGCAACAAAAAAAAAAAGCCAGGTGTTGTGGCGGGCATCTGCAGTCCTAGCTACTCGGGAAGCCTAAGAGAATCACTGAAGCCCAGGAGTTGGAGGTTGCTGTGAGCTGTGATGCCACAGCACTCTACGGAAGACAGTAAAGTGAGACTCTGTCTCTTAAAAAAAAAAAAATGTTGTATGGGCAGGCATGGCGGCTTATGCCTGTAATCCTAACACTCTAAGAGTCCGAGGCAGGTGGATTGGTTGAGCTCAGGAGTTGGAGACCAGCCTGAGCTAGAGGGAGACCCTGACTCTACTAAAAATAGAAATATTAGCCAGGAATGGTGATAAACCCTATCACACCCTCTCTGAAACATTATTGTTTGTCAGTTAAAGAGTGTCTGAAAAATTTGAAGATTTTCTAGACAGCTGTTCAATGGAATTCACAAAATTTAGCCCAAGGATATCAATTCTAAAGAAATATAGACTGTCCCCTATTCCTTCTGCTCATGATGATGTGCCCATCTAGCGCACGATCATAAGTCTTCAGTGATGGGCTTAGAGTCCTCGATTCTAGAGAGTTGACAGAAACTCTTAGGTGCCGACCACAGCTTGTCTGATTAGTTGACATCCAGTCTCTACTTGATACCTCCCTCAATTGCTCAACAACTCAATTAACAAATTATAGTTTTTCTGTCCCATTGAGTTTTTTTCTATATTGATTTCACTCATCAGGTTTTGGAAAATTAATAAACAATCATATTTTCATTAAATATCATTCTCTCTAGCTGATGGACCCCAGGAAAGTAACTTAACCTCTCTGACTCCTTTTTATTCAACTTTCAAATGGAACCAGTAATAACCGTTTAATCCTTACAGCAACATTTGAGCACTGTTATAGAATTAAATACATTAACATACGATTAATACATGTATATGTTTAACCCTGAGAGTAGTAGTAGGCAGATAGTGATTTATAATAACTAACTAACATTTATGGGTTGGGTAAAATTAATCTGGAGGAAAAAAAACAAAAGTACCTCCCTATCAGCAATCTCAAATATCCATTAAGTTTTCTTTAAAGATAGAATTTTCTAAAAACTTAAGATAATCCAAACTTTGTAAGAAAACAACTTTTAGATATCATTTCTTTATCTTTAAGAGTGACAAAAATCCTAGAAAAAATAATAAAAGTTGCTAAAGACTGATATTTCCCGATCAATAATACAGGTATTTTTTGTTTTTTTTGTTCTCTTTCACTATCTGGAAACTAGCAATTGTGCTATGCATTTAGGATAACCCCAGTCACCTCTACTTTTCAATTTAAATGAATCAACTTTGAATCCATTTCACATGTATAGTTTTGTAATTTTAATATATTCATGAAATGCTATTCTTCTTCTCTGAACTTGGCTTGCTACCACTGACAATCAGAATCCCCTCAGATGAATTCCATAGGCACTCGAAATTAATTCTACAAAAGGTTGAAAGGGCCATTAAATTTTTAAAAGACTACCTTTAGCTTAGATATCAGCAGTTATCTCAACTAATGTGTGCAGGCTTCTTTTTCACTTTTTGAATAGTGAAGCCATGAAAGAAATGAGAAAGGATTAATAGAAAACTTTGATAAACCTTCTAGAGGTTTTCATGACTTTTATGCTGAAATAGTTCTAATGTCATCAAATAAATCCAAATCTTATAAGAATCACATTGATATAAATAGCACATTTTGGATATTTGACCTTTTTTTTTTCTTTAGTGAAAAAAAGCATATATTTCTGGCTACAAATTTTAGAAGTTTACCTACATTAATAATGACATGAATTAATCACAAAGGAAAGCTAAGGGAATTTTCTGCCTAATCAAGTTTTAACAAATGATCCATTGCTCTTCAGCCATATTGCAATGCTAATTATCTAAGAATTACATGTTATAATGATATAGTTGGATAAATTCCTAATAGCCAGGACGTTAAAATGGATCATGGAGAAAATAAGCATCATTTCTTACAGAGTTCAAATTATCTACCTTGCCTATTATCTGGAAAGATTAACTCGGCTTCTAGAATAAGGTTTGATGGGCTTTTTTATGGAAAGTTTGTTTCCTGAGGTGTAGGGGTAAGGGAAATGCTTATTACTTTGAAATGTTTTGAGTCTCCAGATTGTTTTAACGATTAAAATGAAATAATATGTGAAAGCATTTGATTACATTAAATCACTTTATGAATGTGACATGTTTTCATAGATTATAGGATATCATTAGTATTTTTCAGCACAGTAAGGTATAATAAATATTATTTATCTTAGCACACTTAATGTGATTTTTGTGAATGTGGCTTGAAGAATGGCTTAGAATGAAGAGTAAGTACAGGTTGGGTGACAGGATAGAAGTCTATTTGCAATAGACGTTATTGGCTTGTGACTAAATGGGAAAGTCAGGATGAGACAAGTAAAGTAAATTCAGTGATCATTAAAGTCTCTCTTAATTTTGACATTGAATTTGTAATATTTAAATAGGATTCGGTGACTGCTTAGAATCTGAAAATCTGGTGAAAAGAATGCCCTTGACATTCATCTACCCACAGTTTTATATGGTTCTATTGGGAACCTATGAACCCTAAGCTTCATCCAGAATGGTAGGAAGAGGAAAATGCTAGATGGCCCAGGGTTGCAGGATTTGGGCTGATTTGGAAGAATGCTGATGTCTCAGTACAAATAGGGAATAGGAGACTTACAGGTGGGGAGCATAGCATAAGACTTGTGGAAGATGGGCAAAATACAGTAAATAAGATTTGGGGCATTCTCAATTTTAGAGTCTAGAAGGATATCTAAGGGTGGGGGAATATTTATCAAGTACCTCACTTAGGGTCCTGAGCTCATGAGAATAGTAGATTTAGAAATGCAATTTTGGGTGTTACCCACATGCAGAAAATGAATGGCAGGATTTGAAACTTGCTGGAATAATTTCAGATCATCTGAGAACTCTATTCCTTCCGATCTCAGGAATTAAACAAGGGCATTGATTCTGTGTTCTAGGTCTTTATTACTTTGCAATTCCAGTGGTGCTCTGGTCCCCGGAGTTGTGTCAGTGTGCAAGGCCCTATGAGTTAGAATAAAACAGTCAGAAGCAAAAAGATAAAAAGGTAAGCCTTATAATGAAAACCAGAAGCCAGAAATCAGAGGCTAATGGAGTGAAATTAAGTGCTAAATATGAGTCAAGGAGAGGCTGTAATAAGGGAATTAGTTAAGTTCTAAAACTGACATGAATGAGTTTAGGAACAGATATGAACCTCAGGGGCCAAACAAGCCGATGGCTCTGGCCTGTTTCTAAGAACACTGTGAGGTTGTTGTGAGTCTCCATTTAAAGGTATTGGGCCAGATCTGAAAGTAAGAAATATCTTCCCAGGCCATCAAGCCATCTTCCATCTTCACTATTTCCCTTAAGTAGTTTTTTTTAAGCCACAAATCTCAAGTGATACCACTAACTTTAACTATTTATCACTAAATAAAACTTTTTTCAATAAGTAGAGGTAACTTCATGTGCTAAAACATGGCCGATTCTATCTTGTCGTTCTTTGTTAATTAAATTATAAAATAACGGAAAAGATGCACAATCCATGAATGTATATCTTTTGGATAAAGCTATTTCTGATAAAAAAAATTAAGTTTTTTATCATTATTTCAAAACATTATGGGGGTGCAATGTTTTTGGTTGCATGGGTAGCTTTTGTTATGCTGGAGTCAAGCTATAAGTGGCCCCAGACAGTGTTCACTGTACCTGCGAGGTGGTTTTTGTTCCTCCCTTCCCCCCTCACTCCATTTGATTGCCACTGAGCTTTAGTTCCTATTGAGCACACATGTGTTCATTTGTAAGTTCCAATGTAATAGCAAGTGTATGTGATATTTTCCAATTCTTAGATACTTCACTTAGGTTAATGGTCCCCAATATAATCCAAATCGTTGTTAAGGCCTTAGTTCATCCTTCTTCATGACTATTATTCCATTGGATACATATACATATACACCATGTTTTTTAAATCTGCTTAAGAACTGATGGACCCTTAGTTTGATTCCACATCTTTGCAGTTATTAATTGCACTGCAATAAACATAACATATCTTTTTCATAAAATGGCTTCTTTTCCTGTCAGTAAATATCTTGTAGTGTGATGGCCAGATTGAATTATCACTCTACTTTTAGTTCTTTGAGGAATCTCCATTCTATTTTCCATAGAGATTGTACTAATTTGCAGTCTCACCAACAGCATATAAGCATTCGTTTTTTCTCTGCATCTATACAAGCAACTATTGTTTTGAGACTTTTTAATAAAAGCCGTTCTAACTGGGGAAAGGTGATATCTCATTGAAGTTTTAATCTGCATTTCCCTATTGACAAGTGATGTTGAGCATTTTTTTCATATTTTTAGTGACCATTTCTCTATCTTATTTTGAAAAGCTTTTGTTTATGTTTTTGCCACCTTTTAATGGGGTTGTTTATTTCAGAAATTTTTATCCAACCAAACCTTTGCTTACTCGGAAAAATATTTCATTAAACATCATTTTAGTCAATTGCAATGATTCATATCGATACTTTGTACCAAAGATATTGAAGGGTATCTGTTTTATGAATGTGGATCATTTTTGTATGTGATAAATAAGATAGGATTCAATTTCCACACAATGAAATATTTTAATATATTGATAAAGCCAAGTTTGGAAAATCACACCCTCTTTAATACCAGTAAAGTTATGGTTTATTAAATAACATCAGTTCTGTAAGTGAAGTCTAGAAAATGAAGCTACATTAATTCCTTTAGAAAATCAGGAATTGCCAAAGTGAGAGTGAGTTCCAATTTATTCAGCAGATAACTTATATGCCAGGGACATTTAACCTATATTTCTCTGAAGAAGCTGGGTGAGTTTCAGTATGAGGCAAACGCACTCAGATTATAATTGTAAATAAGGTTTACAAAAGAAGATAAAGCATGAAGCAAGAATTTTATATGCTTATAATAACAAAAATAAATTGGATCTAGTTACAGAATCTCTCACTGTGATTTGGACAAAAATAATGTTTCATTAATTTTCAGTTGTTCTTCAAAAGACGGTATCTCTGAATGCTAAATTAGAAGCATTTTGAAGTTAAAATTAGTTTCAGTTTTGGCATGTCATTTTATAGTCCTATTACTTAAATTATGAGGGTAGAGTTCACAGTTAAAGACAATTCTTATAATTCCTCACAAATATCTGGTACTATTAAGCTTCTGGATGGAGAAGTCCAAAGTGGACTAAGGAATGTAACAGCTCTGTGGACAACAACAAAATGTAAATTTCAGAGCAACACGAATGTGTGCTTTTACACACACACACAGACTGATTTTGAATTAAGATTAATTTTTCCTAAGACCACATTAAAAGGCGGAGGACAGTAGAACCTTAAACTTGCAATTGGGGCTTTGTCTGCCATTCAGTCACCTGTCAAAGCCAAGATACATCCTTATTAGGGACCTCATGCAATCCAATTTTCTTATGACTAAGTTCAAATCTCATTTGACATATTCAAGGTCCTGTTTTCTTTTGTATCCATCCATGAATAAAAACTAGTATTCTACGCTTTTGTCACTATACAGCAGAAATTCCACAGCCTCTGGTAGGAGTCTGACAGGTCTTGGTTTGCTTATCAGGTCCCCCCCTTAATATTATATTGTATGATATCTTGGCCCAGATATTTAAACTTTCGGAGCCTCCATTTCTCCACCTATTAAAAATAACTATTAAAAAATAAATTCTTAAGGGTGAGGAGGAAAAGAAAACATACACAAAAAGTATATAGCTACAGTCAGGGCCTTTCTTTTTCTGGGTTCGATATCTAATTCCGTAATTCTTCTGTTCTGGTATTCATTCGCCCAATTTACAGTGAGAACCTACGTGTGGCAAAATGATAATAGGCATTGAGGAGGCAGGAGTGAAATAAAACAAACCCTACCTCATGGAACTTTTGTTCTTACTTGTGCTATGTTATTACATCCTTATGAAGAAAGTTAATCACATATTTCCCTCTTCAATTATAAATATGTAAAATTATCTTCTCTAAGCTAAAAAAAAAAAATCCTCTCCCTAAATCTGTTTCTTTTATCTCTTTCTTGTTTCCTTTATTCTTTCTGTTTTCCTTTCCAATATTAATACTTTTTTACATATCTACCTCTATGTTATTAAGCTTGGGATGGATTTGGAGGGTTGGATGGAGAAGTTGTACAAAAATGTGAATTCCTAGCTACAAGATGGTGACTATCACAGCAAGGAAAGAAAACATGTAATTTGGAGCACATAATCATGTTTTAAATGAAGGAAAACATATAATTATGAAAACATAATCACATGAAATGAAATAAAATATATCATTATGAATATTTAATCATGTGTTAAATGATAAATGACAATATAGCCCATGAGAATTCACAGACGGGAGAAATGTGAGTAGAATTAGTCAAAACAAACTTTAAAAAAGAGGTGGATTTTAAACCAACTACAAAAGGTGGGCAAATTTTAGATAACTAGAGAGGAGGAAAAAATATGATGAAGGATAACATTTTTTTTCTCCTATCTTTTAACACACAGGTCATAATTAGTATCATGACTTTAGTTCCATGTTTCAGATTAATAAAACGCCTTGTCCAACTAGAAGAACACAAACTGGAAACTATTTTGTTGGCTTTACCAATACATCCAAATTTGTCACTTTTTTCATTTTTTAATTTATTCATTCATAAAAAGGAGCTATCTCTTCAGTTCTTTTTTTAGGTAATTGACAGGATACACAGAGTGTCCAGAGACTTCCTGTAGCTGTGTGAGGCGCAGCCTTCTCTACTGTCTAAGCTGGAAGGCGGCCTCTGTATCCACAGAGTCCCTCACTAGCCCCTGCGTGTGCACAGACATTCTCAGAGGCCTTCCTGAATGTGCGGCAGAGACTCAGAACAACTGGCTCGGAAGGTGTTGGACTCTGGACCGGGTTCATCTCAAAGACCTTTCCTTGGTCATGGCAGTCCCCACATACAAGGCTAGACACTAAAGTTGTCAATTAATCAATGTGTTCATGCCCATCTCTCTCTGTATATTTTGCGGCTATCTGCCAAACTGAGACTCTGGGCATGAAATATTAGGCATTTTGTCCAAGAATGTACCTTTCTATTCATCTTCATCAAGGAGGCAGATACTTGAACATGGCCCAGATTTTAGGCATGGGACTTTTCTTCTTTACTAGCTTGTGGTGTTATGGTCAATTTTTTTTGTCCACTTTCATATAGTCCAAGGTATGTTAATGAGAATACTGGGAGGCATTTATTAGCCCCCCTCCGTGATGATTCCAATGTTCATTTTTGAAACTAGGACTTGCTATGTAATTTGCAAGTTCTAGTGCAAAATGAAATTCAGAGCCCCGCGTTCAACAATTCTTCCGTGAAAAGCACACTAAAACTAAACACGAAACCTGTGGCCAGCTCGGCGCCCGTGGCTCAGCGGGCTAAGGCGACAGCCACATACACCTGAGCTGGTGCCAAACAACAATGACGGCTGCAACCAAAAAAGTGGCCAGGCGTTGTGGTGGGCGCCTGCAGTCCCAGCTACTTGGGAGGCAGAGGCAAGAGCCTCGCTTGAGCCAGGGATTGAAGGTTGCTGTGAGCTGTGATGCCACAGCACTCTATCCAGGGTGACAGCTTGAGGCTCTGTCTCAAAAAAAAAAAAAGAAACCTGTGGCCATGAACGTGGTCCAGCTTAGAACTTTCTCCAGCGTCCATCTGGTGTCTCTGCTGTCTCCTGATGTTCCTTCTCTCATGGAGTTCCGTTATTCCTTGACTGACTTCACTCCTTTTCGTGAGCTCCCCAAATGTGGTGAGTCCAAGATTACAGCTCCAGCTCTTGGATATTCTTTTTCCACTACATAACTGTAATAAGTCACAAACTAGTATCATGATCTCAATTATTTCTTTCTAAACAAAACTCTAAGCTTACTATCTTAAGCCTTCATGCTTCTCATAAGTTTGATGTGCACATTTCTAATTGTAAACACTCATTAAAACTGATAGCTAACACATCTAAAATGGAATCAGTTTTCTTATCCTCACACTGCCTTCTTCATATGAATTTTCTTTCAACTTTTTGAATATCACCTCTCTTCGGCTTTACAACACAGAGGGTGGCAAAAAATGCAGACACATTTTAAGAAAGGAAAAAACTGGATTAAAATTGTAATACTCACTATATACCTGTAACAAAAGATGAATGCAAGTCACATTTGAGCACCTTTTGTAATTGCAGAAGACAAATGCAGTTTGAGTATAACAATTTTAATCCAGTTTTTCCTTTATTAACATGTGCCTACACTTTTTGCCACCCTCTGCATAAATAATAATCAACATCTAATGTTTTATCAAATTTTGGATACTAATGTTAACAATATTTCTTGACGTTTTTGTTTATTTTATCTTGTACCATGGTCCTAATGCTTTAAGTACTTTAAATATTTTCTTTTGAAAAAGTATAAATAAATAAGATTTTGGAAAAATTCTTTTGAAATAAGAATTAGAAAAACAGATGAAATAAAAATACTGCTTTTTAAAGATATATATAACTTATATTGTCTTTAAATCAGGGGTAATATATTACTATTTGATTTTCACTTGGGAGGTTATGTTCTAGGAAATATCTTAATTAAAGAATCAACAAAAATTAACTTTTTAATATGCACTGGGAAAGGTCCATAATTTTTATAACACATAATGAAATGGAAGAGGATTTTTCTAAGAAATATATCAAGCGTTTTTAACCAAACATGGACTGTGTTAACATGATGTCATAGAATACTTAAAACAATCAGAAGTTTCTCTGATTATTTAAAATTGGAAAATTGGATGGCGCCTGTGGCTCAGTCAGTAAGGCACCGGCCCCATATACTGAGGATTATGGGTTCAAACCCGGCCCTGGCCAAACTGCAACAAAAAAGTAGCCAGGCATTGTGGCAGGCGCCTGTAGTCCCAGCTACTCAGGAGGCTGAGGCAAGAGAATCACCTAAGCCCAGAGTTGGAGGTTGCTGTGAGCTGTGACAACACAGGACTCTACAGAGAGTGACATAGTAAGACTCTGACTCTACAAAAAAAAAGAAAGAAAGAAAAAAATTGGAAAATCATTTCTCATCTCCTGTATGTTTAAACCAATTTTATGTTAATGCTAAAACAAACCACTATTTCTCATTTGTAACGCACTTTCTAGATTATTTTAGTGTGAATGACCATGTTAGCTTGTCTGTGTCACCTTTGCCAAGGACAATCTCAGAACATTTTCTACATTTAACCGATAAAAGCCATTCACAGTATTTTTTTGTTTTGTTGATGGGAGAAGAAAGCTTCAACTTCCAAACCATTTTTGCAAATAGCCTGTGATTTTTAACTGCTAGTTTATCTGGGTATTTTATGAGAAAATCAATTGTCATGGTTGGTATATTCTACAAGTAGTTACTTAATGTGGTATTCAGGGGCTCCATAAAGAGAAAGGTTTGTTTTCTCTCCCTAGGAATTATGTTTCTGTTCTGCTAGTGAAGTAGCTGGAAGTTCATTCCTGGCCCAAGATATACGTCTCGATTCTTTAATTGGCTCCCTGGAGATATCCCTGAATATGGCACATCATTCACTTACAAAGTAGTTGCCACAGACATCTGCCAGTGCTAACCCTGGAAGCAAAGATGTGCAGAAACCGTTTCCAATGATACCTTTAGATATGCGGAGTGCATCGCGATACCACAGTGTCGAGTGCCATGGTTTGTCTTCATTCACTCTCTGCTTAGCTGATCTGATCTCCTCAGCCAGCAGAATTACCATTGCTGAATCTTTTGGAACATGGAGCAGTAAATTAGTTGGGCTCTAGGTGAGAGGGTAAAAAGCGTATGCTTTACTTATTTTTTCCTTGAGATTTCTGGTTAAATACTACGGCTTGCAGGCTTACATTCTACTACTGTAATAATAACATCTGATACTTTTCACTTTGGGCAACATAATAAAATGCATCCTTTTGGAAAGCTCAGAAATGACCACTTTTGTGTATAATAGAGGCCATTAAAGGTTTTTATGTTTTTATGTTCTGAGAGACTCAGGTCCTATGAGTCTTTAGAAAACATAGGCATCAAAACATGCTCATAAGGTTTCAGGCTCACACAAACAAAAATATGCAGAATCCACCATCAAGACTTTGCACTAATGAACGTCTCTACTCTGGATGCTTTCCCAGCCTTTCTAACTGCGGGTGAAGGAGCTGATTTCTGTTGGGTGAGCCATTTGTTGAGATTCAGTTCAGCCACTTCCTTCTCTGTGAAATCTCCCCAAATACCAGCCGTGGCCCAGCATGACTGAGTGTGCCTCAAGACAAAAATCATAAACTTTTCTAAAACATTGTGAGATTTTTTTTTTTGGTGATTTTTTAATGGAATTCACTTGTGTGGGGATTCTTGACCATGAATTTTGTAGATGACAACGTGTCACGTAAAATGAAAACATGTTTGCACCTGCTATTTGTGCACGCGTGTAACTTCAGTTTTAGGCGGTGTGCGGCTTCCAGTGTGTTGTAGTCAAGGAGCAAACTGTGGATGTAACAAGCCAGAAGATTGAACTGATGCCATGAGACCGTCCATGTGCTCCTGGTGACTTGGCAAGGCAGTGATTATCAGTAATATTTCAACCTACCATCGTAACATTAGGCGTTTGGTGTTATTCAGATGTCAGGCAAGCATTCTTATTTGATTATCAAGGATATTGCTCAACTGAGCAGTGTCTCACACGTCACCCACTGAGTTTTACAATTGGCCCCCACATTGCCCACCTGAGATGTGGAAGAACCCAAATCTTGCTTTCTATTTTCTTGCCAGTTAATTTTCACAATAAAAATAAATATAGTCCCTTATCGATTGTTATTTTCTAACTCTAAACATAGTTTCTTAATTATCAAAGAAAAGGGAACCCCAAGAAATAAAAATTACGGATTAAGGGAAAATTATTCAATGAAAAGCAGACAGATGATTACATTTTTGTCGAGGAAAATAGTAGGGCACTCTGCTTCATTTATAAGGAATTTGCGCAAGTTTTCAAAGACTATAATTCAAAAAGGCATTATATGCAAAACTATGCTTCTAAATTCAATGCATATAAAGCATTGTGTCATAAGGATAAAATAGTAGAACTAAAATAACTGTCTTCTCAAAAAAATATTTTTAAAAAGTTACCGCTCAGATGGATCTCATTGTATAAACTAGTTATGTGGTAGCATATTTAATAGCAAAAATATCAAAGTAATTTGCTGATGGTGAGTTTATTATGCAATGTATGAAAATCATAGTATGAAAAAAGGAGGATATTGCTCAAATCAGTTTGTCTCACCACACTGTAGCCAGGTTAATTTAAGAAACGGGAATATCAAGAGAAGTTAGAGAGTAAAGCTGCTAATTTTAGATTTTATGCTTTGAACCAACGCTACAAATACGGCTCAACATACCATTTTTATTAGAAGTATTGATGACAAATATAATGTCACCAAAGACATGTGCCATCAAAAAGCACAACTAAATCAAGGTATTTATAAGAAGCAGTAAAACATATGTTAAAGTGGGCTCGGTGCCCATAGCACAGTGGTTATGGCACCAGCCACATAAACTGGGGGTGGTGGGTTCAATCCCAGCCCAGACCAGCTAAACAACAATGCCAACTACAACAAAAAATAGACAAGCATTATGGTGGGCCCCTGTAGTCCAGCTACTTAGGAGTCTGAGGCAAGAGAATTGCTTAAGCCCAAGAGTTTGAGGTTGCTGTGAGCTGTGATTACATGGCACTCCACTAAGGGTGACAAAGTGAGACTCTGTTCAAAAAAAAAAGTTGAAGTGATTTTCTTGTTCATTGTCAACACTACTGATGGTGCCCAGTGATGGTAAGTAAATGAGAGAGACTTGTAAAATTAATAGAAGTTGATGCAATTGCCACCCAAAACTCAATGGTAAAACTCCAATACTCAAAACTTCAATGACACTTCATCAAAGTATCATTGCATAGTGCATCAGGAACACATATGCATAAAAGCTTAAAAAATGGATAACATCATGGGGTGGCACCTGTGTCTCAAAGAAGTAGGACGCTGGTCCCATATGCTGGAGGTGGCAGATTCAAACCCAGCCCCAGCCCAAAACAGCAAAAATAATAATAATAATAATGATGATGATGATGATGATAATTGGATAACATGAAAATCATCATCAAGATACTGAATTTCATAAGGGCCAAGAGATTGAATCTTCACCAATTCCAGGAATTCCTTAAATGTATTGATGCTGACTATGGTGATAAGACTAAGTTTGAGGCCAAATTTTGAAAAGATTTTATGATTTGCAACACATTATCAAGTTGTTTATGGTTTCAAAAACCAAATTTGTGCCAGAACTTGATGATGAAAACTGGCTTACAGATTTAGCATTTCTGATGAATTTAACCACTCAATTAAATGACTTAAACATACATCATCAAGGTGAAAATGAACTTATCAATACAACATTTCAAACTGTAACAGCATTCCAAATGAAATGGAAATTATGACAAGCTCAAATTAAAGCATATGATTTTATGCATTTCAACACATTGGCTACACACCACCCTGTGAACAGTGAAAAATACCGAGCCTTGTTTTTTTTTTATTTGAAATAAGAATTTGAAGATAAATTTTAAGATTTCCAGGAAAATAATCAATGTTTCGGTGCATTTGTGACTCAGTTTTCAGTCAACCTAAATATATCACCTTCCAATTTTCAAGTGGAATGCATGGAGCTGCAATCTGACATTAAACTTAAAGAAAATTTTGATCATGTCTATTTACTGGACTTTTATAGATTCTATCTTCCCGGAGACAAAAATCTCTCGCTTCACAAGCACGCTTTATTCATGTCTCTGCTTTTTGGCAGCACCTACATTTGCGAGCAGCTATTTTCAAGAAGGAAGTATGTTAAGAATCAAAATATCTGGGGCAGCACTTGTGGCTCAGTGAGTAGGGCGTGATGGGTTCAAACCAGGATCCAGCCAAACTGCGACCAAAAAAAAAAAAAACATAGCCAGGCATTGTGGCAGGTGCCTATAGTCCCAGCTACATAGGAGACTGAGGCAAGAGAATCACCTAAGCCCAAGAGCTGGAGGTTACTGTGAACTGTGATGCCACGGCACTCTACCAAGGGTGACAAAGTGAGACTTTGTCTCCTAAAAAAAATAAAAATAAAAATATCTGATGAGCACCTTGAGAGCTCACTGAGTTACAACTACTTCCATCCAACCAGATATTGATGTGTTAGTTTCTCAAATACAGTGTCAAATATCCTGCTAATTTTATGTTTCTCACTTTTACTTTTATAATAAAAATATTTCAAAAACAGAAATGCTTTATTACTCAGATAGGCACATTTTCTATATTAGAGATTGTAAATTTGGGACCTGCTTAATGATTTTAAGACTTTCTGAATGGGCTACTACATAAGTAGAATTATTGTGTGAGAATGGTTTTGCTTATTTGTGGTGATGGATATCACAAAAATTTTGCCCCCCCCCTTTTTTTTGCTTATTAGCTTTCATTTGTGTTTGTGGTTTAATGTGTGTCTGAAAACAATTCTTCTTTTTCTGATGTAGCCCACAGAGGCCAAAAGGTTGGAACCCCTGATCTACATATTTAATCTCTCAAATCCTTCTAAATTTTCTACTTGGAGTATCTTGAAACTCAGGAAAAACAATAGTTTTGTACTATCTCTCATTCTACCACTCAGTAGAACTGAAACGTAGGAGCTATCGGGCTGCTTTTTAGTGTTAGGTTCTGAGAAACATTCCTATTAAATAATCATTAAATTATTTTCATATACTAAGATTTGGTTGTGAATACTCTTGGACTATGAAATACCTTTTCATCTAATAAACTTAGGTTAAGAAATACATTGGGCAAGTTGTTCACACGATGTGAGTTCCAGTTTAGTCATTTGTACGATAAGGGAAAATACATAATAGAACTGTGATAATTAGGGCAGCTCCTGTGGCTCAGCGAGCAGGGCGCCGGCCCCATATACCGAAGGTGGCGGGTTCAAGCCCGGCTTCCGCTGAACTGCAAAACAAAAAAATAGCCGGGCGCTGTGGCGGGCGCCTGTAGTCCCAGCTACTAGGGAGGCTGAGGCAAGAGAATCGCTTAAGCCCAAGAGCTGGAGGTTGCTGTGAGCAGTGTGACGCCACAGCACTCTACCC
>CAUYON010178058.1:0-20672 GCA_963573935.1 Arctocebus calabarensis | reverse complement strand
GTTTAATAACCAGAATCCACAGAGACCTCAAACGTATTAGCAAGAAAAGAACAAGTGATCCCATCTCAGGGTGGGCAAGGGACCTGAAGAGAAACTTCTCTGAAGAAGACAGGTGCATGGCCTACAGACACATGAAAAAATACTATCCTTAATCATCAGAGAAACGCAAATCAAAACTACGTTGAGATATCATCTAACTCCACTAAGATTAGCCCACATAACAAAATCCCCAAACCAGAGATGCTGGCACGGATGTGGAGAAAAGGTAACACTTCTACATTGCTGGTGGGAATGCACACTAATACAGTCCTTTTGGAAAGATATCTGGAGAATACTTAGAAATCTAAAATTAGAACTGCCATTCGATCCTGTAATTCCTCTACTAAGCATATATCCAGAAGACCAAAAATCACATTATAACAAAGATATCTGTATCAGAATGTTTATTGCAGCCCAATTCATAATAGCTAAGTCATGGAAGAAGCCCAAGTGCCCATCGACCCATTAATTTATCGATTAATAAATTGTGGTATATGTACACCATGGACTATTAGGCAGCCTTAAAGAAAGATGGAGGCTTTACCACTTTCATGCTTACATGGATGGAGCTGGAAAACATTCTGTTGCAGTCCATGTAGCCTATGGCTAGGAGGAGTGAGAGTTATAAGAAATACCTGTGTAAGGTGAAACTTACTAAATGCAGAATACAAATGTTTTCATACAATAACCAAGAAAACCCCGTGAAAGGTTATGTTGAACAGTTGGATGAAAACATTTCAGATTGTATATGAAGCCAGCACATTGTACCCCATGATTGCACTAATGTACACAGATATGATTTAATTTAAAAAAAAAATACCTGTATAGGTCAATAATGGAACACCTTGGTGGAAAGGTCATGGAGAGGGATTTAGCTCTCCCAACAAGCATGAGAGCTCGCGAGATGAGAGCAGTGGAGTTGGCAGTCTCTGCACCTGCAGTGTTGAGAGGCACGAGATTAGCCTTATATTAAAAGGCAGTCGGGGAGTGTGCACATTCTATCACAGACACGCTTACTCTGATTCTGTCTCCTCTCCTGCCTGCAGAACGCTAGCACGGTGTCTCTCTGCTGAAGATTCCCAAGTTCTGCTAGAGACTAAGATCTATCTTTCTAAGAAGACTGCTTTACTCTCTCTCTCTAAAACACTCTGTCTCTCTGCAGCTAAAGTAGATAACCCTCAGGCACCTAAGAGAAACTGAACCTGAGCAAGGTAACTTAGAGGTACTCATCTGGAACCTAGTTAAGCCGGCCGAGACCTGGCCAGTCCTGGACCACCCGGCAAGAAGTGTCAGAAGTGATTTGTGACACCTCACCAGAAATCATAGAGGCTCCTGTCACAATTTTATATTATAGAATAAAGAATAAATTCTTAGATCAACGTTGCTAATAGTTAGTCAGAAAATCTTTATAATTTTAAACCTGGCTAGGTATGACTTCTTAGCTAATCATTGAACTTTATACTGTACACACACACAAACACGACATGAAAGGGGAAAACAGATTCATGTTTTGAGAATGAAACACACAACTATGTTTCATTTTCTTTGTTAAAAACTTTTTGTTTTAGAAAAGTCCTCATATTTAAATTAAAATTGTTCATAAAGACTTAAAAATGAGAAGTTTTCAAAGAACTTCTGAAGGTTTGAAAAAAAGACCAAATACAAAGGATGAATTGTTAAGTGTACCTGTGCCCATAGCCAATCAATCCCCAGTCATGTTTATAGAATGTTTATTTGTAAGCAAGTTATTCTGGTTTCTGTCTGGGCTAGGAATCATTGCCCACTCATCTTAACCTTTTACAAGCAAGTTTCATGTACCTATTCATCATGTGCCTATTCCTGTATCTCAATGAAGATAAAGTCACAACTTATGAGTAGGACAAGGAAAGTAGTATTATTGCAACTTTGCAGATGAGGAAACTCAGGCTCAAGGAAATTAGGAAATTCATGCAAAGTGTCCTTACCTGCAAGTTACGACATAAAGGTATGAAGCAAGATTTCGCTAGCATCAAAGCCTGCGTTCTTTACCTTCAATGAACTGTATTCCTTCTTTTAGACACAATCAAATATGTTGAACAAACTTCAGTAAATGTCTGTTTTATTTTAGCACAGTGTGAGAAAATACAGTAAGTGAAAAAGACACAGTTCTTGCCTCTGTGGGAGAAACACAGAGATGTGAGTCAGAGAAGTAAATGGACACGCGAGTTGGTAATAAATAAATGTTCAGGCAGAAGTATGTCCCCAGGGCATGAACAGCGGAATCATTCTACAGAATTTCTGAGATGGACCCCAGAAGGAGTGATGCTTGGATTGGTAGTAAAAGAACCCCAAGAATGACCAGATCACCAAGGGACTGAGAAGTCTAAAACAGTTCCTGTCAGATGTTAATTTGCAGACCAGGGAAGATGGGACTAGCTGCCTGCTCCAAGGCCTTCTCTATGGAAATACAACATATGGATTAAAGTATGTATACATATTAATGACAACATTTTTAAGTTTCCCTTTATATTTATGTATATATTTATTAAATTACATTCATATTTACATATAGTACACATTAATCTGTCAATTTATTTCTATATTATAGTTACTGCTATCCATGATTTCACATTGCACTTCCAATCACACCACAGAGTTTTCCTAGTTTTCTCACTTTTTATATTTACAACGTCCTTGTCTAACAATAAGAAACCTGGATCCCATTTTCTTAATGTATTAACTTACACGATTCACCTTCTACACATAACCAATCTCTCATGACCTCTGTGTGGCCACCTCGCTCACCCCTCGCTCTGTTTACCTCCTTCGAGTTTTGATGTTGCAAACTCATTCTCCCCCACACACAGGTAGCCTCTCACCTTGCTTGTACCCTAAAACCCTGCAGCAAACTACCCTACCCACAGGAATGCTTTCCATCTCCCCTTAGGCTCTGATGCCACACACCCACTCAGCGAAGAATACTTCCTCTTTAACCTTAGTTCTTCTTAACATCCCTCACAAGGTTGCACCCTCAGGTGAACGCATACCTTGCTTGCTGGGTCCTATACCATCTTACGGCTGTAAAGCTACATTGTTAAGACTAAAAAAAGAAACAGACAGGAAAAGGAGATAAGAGGAGCAGAAGAAAGAACAACTTATAAGAGCAGAGCTTGCTCTGTTTTCCACTGGAAAATCAAGAGTGATGATTCTCAAAAAGGAAATTCTGCACATTGTGTGGTTTGAAAAGCAGTGAATCTATAATTTTGCATTTGGAACAGGAAACAAGTGTATTGTGTTCATGATGCAAGCTACTCAAAATGAAGCTGCACAAATTCTTCTTGGGTAAGAATATAGATTTTTGTGGTGAGGAGGAAAGGAAATGAGATTTTTATATTTTTATCAAAATAAAGCATGTGTTTAAAAATATTGTCATGGGGATAAACCTCTTTGCTTTTATAAAGTATCTCTTTTGCTAATTTTATTTGGTTCAATATTTATCGATATTGCAGGGTAAAAGATAATTACTTGCACCTTTCTAGTGAAAGGTAGGAAGATGACACCTACATAACTCAAAACTGAGAAATCTTCAGTTTCCTTAAATGCTAACTCATCTCTGTGTGTGTGTGTGTATATATATATATGTGTGTGTGTGTGTGTTGTATCTATATAAGGTGTGTGTATATGTATATGGTGTATCTATATAATGTGTGACTGTGTATATATATGTGCTGTGTATATACATACGGCTAGTTTAATCTCATGAAGCTCCTTTACAATGAAGGTATTAGGGACTTGCATGAATATCAGTGATTAGCTAATTAGCAAATCACCTCATTATTATTATTTTCATATTTTTAAAAAATGCATTTAAAATCAACTATTTTAGCGAGAATACTTGAAATACTCTATTAAGTCAGAAATTATACTATAGAGTGTAAAGCTATAGTATCTCTATTAGGAAGGCAGATATTATTAATAAACTCACACGAGGAGTATACCTGGTGACCTCGCTAGCCCCTTCTGTTGGGACTACACTATTTCTGTGTACTAAAGGTCCTCATCACAATGAGCTGCTGGAGGCCAGGAGGCAGAGACTAAAATGAACAAGAGCAACCCTTTGTCTCTACTAAAACTAGAAAAATTAGTTGGCATTGTGGGGCATACTTGTAGTCCCAGCTACCTGAGGGACAATGTCCAGCCACTACATGGCCTGTGTTTGTGTTATAAACAATTATACAGGATCACACATCAAGAGGAGTTAAAAGTAGTGCAGTAGTTTACAAACCAAAAGAATGTCTCCGCTTGATAAGGACTTATTTTTATTTCACCTTTATGTTAGATCTAGTGTACTAAGCTGCCTAAACAAATCAGGATGGTGGTATTGTTTACATTCTTATTTTACTTCAAATCTGGAAAACAGTGAATCAACACCACTAAACATTTACAGAATTTTTTTCTCTAGTGCAAATATTTAATATTGTATTTATTTGAACTTTTATTAAATTCTCTCTGAAGTGCTGCTTTTGGATTATGAGAAAACAAAATTTGAAACACCATTTACCATGAAATCATGATAAATTTCATGAAATCATGAAATTTTATGGAAGGATTTTGTGCATCTGTCTAACATAAAACCATAAAGCCCCATGAAGTATTATCCTCACCCAAACAGTAATCTTAGAATTTGATCTTATTTTACTACTATCTGTGATACCATTATTCACTCCCACTATGCTGTTACAATTCACCCTGTCATCTGCAAAGAGTGCCTGCGTCCCTTCTCTATTGCCTGTGGTAGGTTGACTTATGCAAGTCTAGATACAAACGCAGATGTTGCGGCTGCTGCTACTATTGGAGATGACTGGCTATGTCTTTGTGCAACACAGCACATATAAAGTAGAAATAATTCCATTATTTCTATGAGGCTAATGAAGAGGAAGATACTTTATATCTTCATATATAGGGTAATTTGCCCTTCAGATTGGGGAAACATGGAAGTCACATTCTACATTGATCACTTGGAGGATCTTTGTTATTAATGCTATAGCTGAGAATGTGAATTTGCATTTTTAGTAAAATACCACTGAGTCTGTAGGAAAGCTAGTTGTCATGGTAACTGCCATGTGTTGTTGCACCAAGACACATTCTGATGGTAGGCATATGTGGAGCATGTTCAATGTAAAGTAAATGAATTTTATTTCACTCATATACCCATTAAGCCGAAAGAAAAACCAAAGTGAGTAGAACTATCTTAGAAAAGTTTATGTTTTAAGGTCCATAGCCTGACAAATGAATGCTAAGTCTGCTACAACGCCCAGTAGGAGCCAATCTGTGGAGTGACTCATTAGTAGCCAAAATCAAAACTCAAAAATATTGAAGCAATTTATTTACACAAGTCTTGCACTAGAGATGGGTGCTGTCTGCCCAAATCTGTGCAGCTCCTCTTACCATGCAGAGTAATCACCAGAGAGTGCTATCCAGCTTTTTGTAACTGAAAGAGGCTGTATGACTAGCTTGTCCCAATGCAACACACACAGAATCAATGTGTGCTGTTTTATGGGCCAAAATATTTAAGAAAAATGTGCCATCTCCACTTTTTCCTTCCCTCCTGCCAGGCAGATGCATTGAACTACAAGTTTGAGGTGATAGAGCCACAAATGGTCTTCTGTGTCCTTGAATATGGCCTTTGGTGGAATCCAAATTTTATGCAACCAATCTTTTCAATAAAGGAATGTGTTCCGTGACGTTTGGATTTAGTCAAGAGGCTAAACATAGGGATCTGGAGGGCCACATGTGACCTTGAGGCTACAGGTTTCCCATCCTCAACTGAGCCTGAGTCCTTAAATATACACATGAAATAAAGTTGCCATGGACAGGAAACAACTGTAGCAGGCTGATCTACGAGCAAAAGTGAATCATAAATTTGGGGATTATTTAAGAAGTCATCATTACTATAGTAATACATTTCTTATGTTACTTTATGTAACTTTTCTGGACCTCACTTTTCTTACCTTGGCAATAAGAAATTTCACTAGATGAACTCCATAAGGTAACCTTTAGCCCTAATAGTCCCGTTCCATATTTCCATTAACACATGAAGCAATGCGCTCCAGGTTATAGGGTGAACTAGCACTTATCCAAGGACACTTGTGCTTTTGATTAAAGAGCAAAGAATGGAAAGCTGCCCACCAGGATTCTAGGGGTTGCCTACCTCTAGATGATTGCAAGTGGTTAGAAAACTCATTTAGAATTTCTGAACTTCAGTTGGCTTACCTTTAAAAAAAATAAGCAAAAGTAAAATAATTTCTAGGTTTCCTTTAAATGCTAATATTCAGCAATTCCATAAATATACCAGTCTGTGTTCATACAAGGTATGTGTGTGTTTTAAGGAAATCAAAAGCACTACCAGTGGTGTAGGTGTTCTTCTTCTTAGGTAAAGAACTTTGTTTTCTTTATAAAGTGTTATCCAGAAGTTAAGCAAAAAACCTGTGGATCCATAAATAATGTTTAAGGGACCATGACATTTTCACTAGTGCTTTCTTCACTTATCATTGCAGTATAAGGACTCACCCCCCCAAATGGCACAGTAGAGACAGCACACGTGCAAATTTATAGTGAACTCCTGCCCTCCAGCCCAGGGCCACATTCTTTGTTGATGATGAGCTCCCCGTGCAGTAAGCATCTCTGCTGGAACTGACGTGCAAGGCAATGCCTTCCCTTCTGTGTACCCGACAGTGAAGGTTGCTTATGTCCTGACTAGCCAAAGGTGAGGAGATGAAAATTTTCTTAAGTTTTAAGAAAGCAGTTCATTATTTCCATTCTTTTATATCAGTGCGCATACTCCAAACACAGAAATGTTCATCGCCTGAATCCATCTTAAAAAACAAACAAACAAAACAACTCCGTATGTAGTGGGGGGAAAACATAAGAAAAGACAGACTTCAAAAATTTGTCATTTAGATGAAAGGTTGTCATTCAAATTAACAGACATTTAAAAAACATAGGAAGTGACTTAGTCATTTCCCTGGAATGGTTAGTTTTCTACATATTATCACCAGACACCCACCTTAGATAATATTTTGCCTTAAGATAATTTGAGATTTAACTCCATAGTTCTAATTTTACCTTTACCTAGTAGAAAAAACACCTTAATTTAAATAAAATATCAAATCTCTGTCAAAGAATAAACTGTACAAAGAAATATTTGGCTACTAGGGTGGTGAAAGTGGTAGCAAAATAAACTTATGAGAAATAAAGACTTTTAGATGGCTTGCTAGTTCTAACGGTGTATATTCCAGAAGTGAAAGATCTGTATTGAGATAGCAGAATTAGTAATGTACACATCTTGAGAGCAGATAACTAAATTTAACTGGAGATTTCTAAACCTCACTTCAATATTTAGCAGTTTTTTTGTCATCTGCAATAACAGTAAATGTGTCCTTGTGTGCCTTGTTTCAGAAAAGACTTTCTATTAACCTCTGTGTGATGAATTTAGCAGCATAAAATAATCCTTCTATAATGATACAGACTATGAATTGTATCAAAGGAGAATTTGGCATTTAAGTCAATGCTAACATTTCTTCACATTTTTTTCTTCTATTCATAGTGTTAATTGCTAAATTAATTGTAATATGGATTTTTCTTCTGCCTTCCTCCTAAGGATAGCCATAGCATTACTTGACATTTTGAATGAGAAATCTTGTGTCTGTCTGTATGTTTCATGTGAGTGACCATAATACAAGCTATCATATACTTAGGTATCTGTTCTATATTTACTTACCTTTTGAGGCACTAAAAATAATAAATGCCATCACTAGTGACCCTCAAATGGGAACATCTTAACAATCACTTGGATAGGATGAGGTAAGGTTCAGGAATATAGGGTTTGATACCAGAAGACTGTAGATATAGATATAGATATAGATATAGATATGTTATCTGTACACACACACACACACACACACACCTATATTTACTTTAATCCTGGTCAACACATGAACTTTAGCATATGATGTATTCTCTCAAGTTTTGGTTTTCTCAGATGTAAAATAAGTATATATTAGAGTTCCAACCTTTAAAAATACTTTCTTTTCTACTTCGAACAATAGAGTGTTGTGTGAATTTCTACTTCTCCTTCTTTAGCCTTTTTGGTTGCATTTTATTGTGTGTGTTTTATTTATGTTTTCCTCTCTCCCTAACATGGGCATCCACTGTCCAAAACACAATTGACTAGATGAAGAACAGATAGTTTGCACGTGAACTCATCATTACTTTCCTAATGCTTCAATGGGATGTCTCCTCTGTGTGTGTCTATGCAGGGGTCATAACATTAGAGCACATGTCTGCTTAAAAGACCTGCATTAAAGGCCTTTTGCACTTACCCATCACCTTTATACCTGACCCCCCAACCCTTATAAAAAATTAGGTTCAGTTAGCTACTTCAACACCCTCACACCTCTGACCCACTTTTCTGTTGAATTATTTGCGCTGCACTTTGTGCAATGTGATTCTCTGTAGTTTGGTCTGGGCCCCTCTGACCTGAACCAAATGATTGTACCGTGGATCTGTAAGATCACTCTGGTTGGATCAAAGAAGCAGAGAGAGCTCTTTCCACTCTCTGTCAATATCCTCTCCATAGCTGTCTTTCAAACAGCACCGTTTCTTTATCAGACAAAAGCGAAGATTTATTCTAAGTTTTTAGGTTTTGTTTTATCTTATAAAGCTCTTGTAATCTGTTAAAGTCTATGTTATAATTATTATCATTTTATACACAAGAAAACGAAATCCAGAGAGGTTTATGTGACACAGTAACCAAGTAGAAAACTAAGATTATAATCTTGAGTTATTTTGTGTGTAATAATTTTATACATTTTTAAACATTCTATTTTTAATCATTATGGGTACATAACAGTTTTATTTCTTCAGATGCTACATATAATGTTTTGATACAGGCATATAATACGTATTACTCAAATCAGGGTAATCCATCACCTCAAGCATTTAACATTTCTTTGTGTTAGGAACATTCCAGTTCTGACCCATTTAGTTATTTCAAAGGGTACTCTAACTTATTATTGCTTACAATTATTTTGTTGTACAATCAAATATTGTTCATTCTATCTAGCTATGTTTTTGCACCCATTAACCATCCTTACTTTATGCCTCCTCCACACACTTCTTCCTAGAGTCTTGTAAACTACTCTTCTACTCACTTTTTCCATGTGATCAATTGTTTTAAATATTTAGCTCCAATGTATGAATAATAACATGCATCATCTCAGGATTTTTAAATCAGAAACCACTGTCTGTGATCTCCCAGTAATTGTATGGTTGACTTCTTGCCATTCGTAAATTATGAGTCAAAATGAGAGAAGAAAAGCTCCAATAAATAATTTTTGTTTCTCTTGGAAAAAGAAATGTGTCCAGACACAACATATTGATAAATTGAACATAAGTTTATGAATAGAAAGTTATCTAGAGAGGAAAAAAAATCACCATGAAATTCTGCTACCCATAGATATTTTCTATTGAAATAGGTCTAGGCTGATTAGTTAGCATAGCCCGTGAAACCAAAGTGTCACTAAAAGCATGAACACAGCCACAACTCCCAGTACCCAGATTTAACTCAGAACACCTAGGCTAGAACACCAGTTGTATTAGGGAATGATTCCTGACAAAATAAGACAAAATAAAGTAAAATTTTTTAAAGTATTGGTTTTTTTGTTTTTAAAGTAAGAAGCAAACAAATTTGGGGGGCTAACTAATAATTTGCTAATGATATATCAGATGGCACATTTAAGCCTTGTTGATTTAAAATTTCCTGTCAACAAAATGGAATAATATTGAGAAAATGATCCTATGAGCCAAACATGGGAGACTGTAAATAGGTTCTTTATTTCCATTTAAATCATCTGTAATTCTAAGCACTTTGGCTCAGCACCTGTTGCTCCATGGTTAGAGTGCTGGCCACAAGCTCCAGGGCTAATGGGCTGGAACCCAGGACAGGCCTGCTAATCAATAACGACAACAACAAAAGCAACAACAACAAACAGCCAGGTGTTGTGGCAGGCACCTATAGTCCCAGCTACATGGGAAGCTAAGGCAACAGAATCTCTTAAGTCCAAGTGTTTGAGGTTGCTGTGAGCTGTGATGCCACAGCACTGTACTGAAGGTGACATAGTGAGACTCAGACTTTGTCTCAAAAAAAAAAAAAGACTCTTTACAAAAATTGTTTATTGACTTTTACAAATTTTATTTAACTAGATCCAATCATATTGATAGGTATAACATAAGATAGTTTGCTTGTATAATTAAAGAATTATGCATATCTTTCACCAGCATTATTATTCAATGATAAGCATGTATTTTGATAGACTTGTACAAAATCTGGAATAGCTCTCTGTGAGTGTGTGCATGTATGTGGGTGCAAGTGTTATGACTCTGTATGCTTCAATTAGACATTTTGCTTAAAAATAAATATTTAGGCTTGGTATGTGGCCAAATTGAAACCTCCAGCAATCTTCCCTTCACACAAATAGCAAATGCAACAACTACTCTAGCAAGCAAGCACATTCAGAATAACCAAAAATCAGATAAGGAATCATACTACAGGTTTTAACACTATACGTGCAATTTTAGGAAAGAGACACTGAAGAGGGCAGAAAAGACAACCTTGCACTGCCTATGCTTCCTTCCCCATCCCTCAGCAGTGCCATGTGAGCACACACAGTGAGAAAGATTCTGCATGCCCAAGGGAGGGAGATGAAAATGATTGTGGGAGTTTTCACTGAAACTTAGAGCTTCCCTGGCACAGGAGAACACAGGACAGGGCAGAATTCTTCCAGTTCCCACAGAGAATTTAGATCAGCCTGGTCAGAGGGAAATCTTCCACTCTGAAATCCAAGTTCCGGATAGCCCCATCACCAACTGAGGAAAAGTAGCCTAGGGCCTGGACAATATTCAGAAAACAGTGATGCCACAGCATCTGCAGTCCTTAGGCAACTCCTATAGCTGTGCCGGCCCACGGAAAGTGGAATCGGAGTACATGTGACCCAGTGAAAGCAGTGGTGACAAGCAGTGATGGCCAAGCCTGTGTCACATCTCCCCCAACTTCAGGCAGCACAGAGAGAGTCTTCCACCACTTGGGAAGAGGAGAAGGAAGAGTTTAGAGAACTTCATTTGCAACTTGGGTACCAGTCAGCTGCAGTAAAACAAAGTATGAAGCAGACTCCTATAGCCAGTGAATATAGGCTTTAGCTTCTGGACAGCATTTCTGAACCCACTCTGGGTGAGAAGGAACCATATTGCCCTGAAGGAGAAGACTTAGTCCTAACAAGATTCACTTCCTACTGTCCAAAGAGTCCTTGGGCTTTAAATAAACCTCAGAGGCAGGGTAGGCAGGAAATAGTCACCAAGGGCTTTGATTGAGACTGGGCTGGCTTCAGGTGTGAATTGGTGTTCATGGCCATGAGAGTGTCCACTTCACTTTTCCCTCAATTCCAACAGCCCAAAACAGGGAGGGAGGAAAAAGAATGAGAGACTTTGCTGGGTAATGGGAATTCTCCTATATCATACCCAACTCCACCAAGGTGGCATCACCAGGAGTCTACCAGAGACAGACTGGGCTTGGGGCTCTTTCAGTGCTGATATGTTGGTAGTTACCAGGTCAGGTCACAATACTCAATTCCTTTTGAACATCTGGAAAGACTTTTTAAGAAAATGGGTCCAAACAAACCAGACCGTAAAAGTTACAATAAAGACCTAACCCCTATCTCCAAAAAACAGCCAGGTGCTGTAGTCCCAGCTACTTGGGAGACTGAGGAAAGTAAATCTTTTGAGCTCAAGAATTTGAGACTGCTGTGAGCTATGACACCATACACTTTACCATGGATACCAAAGTGAGAGTCTGTCTTAAAAAAGAAAAAACAAAAAACACCTAATGCCCATGTCTTCAATGCCCAGATAGTGACTAAGAATTTGCAAGCATCAATAATATCCAGACAAACATGATCTTGCCAAACAAACTCAATAAGGTACCAGTGAAGAATCCTGGAATAATGGAAACAGATGACCTTTCATACAGAGAACTCAAAATAACTGTCCTGAAGAAGCTCAATGGATTTTGAGAAAACACATAGAAAGACCCTATCAGAGAAATTTAACAAAGAGATTGAAATAAGAAAAAGGCAGGAATTCAACTGACAGAGAAATGTATTTAACAATAGAATAGCCAAAGCAGAAGAAAGAATTAATGAGCCTGACAACAGGTTATTTGAAAATACACAGTCAGAGAGAAAAAGAGAAAAAGAAAAAGATAAAGAATAACACATGCTTACCAGATCTAGAAAACAGCTTCAAAAGAACAAATCTAAGAGTTATTGAATATAAAGAGGAGATATACAGAGAAAGTGGAGTAGAAAGTTTATTAGAAGAAATAATAACTGAGAACTTTCCAAAACTAGAGAAAGATACCAATATCTAAATACAAGAAGGCCATAGAACACCAAGCAGAATTAACTCAAAGAGGACTACCATAGGTATTTAATAATCAAACTTCCAAAGGTCACAGATAAAGAAAAATTCCTAAGAGAAGCAAGAAAAAAGAAAAAAATTACACAAAAGGAACTCCAATAGGTAAGGAGCATACTTCTTGGAGGAAACCTTTCAGGCCAAGGGAGAGTGTAATGACATATTCAAAGTGCTCAAAGGACAAAGTTCGAACTTGAGAATATTATATCCTACAAAGATGTCCTTTAAACATGAAAGAGAAATAAAGACTTTCCCATACAGACCAAAGCTAAGGCGTTTAATCAACCCCAGGTATGTTCTACAAGACATGCTAAAAGATGTTCTTCAATCTGAAAGATAAGAATGTTAGTAGACAAGAAGAAATTATCTAAAGATATACAACACTAGTAATAGTAAGGAAACAAAGATAACATACTGTATGGTTGTATTGTGGTATAAACCACTTACATCCTGAATAAGAAGACTAAAAGACAAAGCCATCAAAATTAACTACAACAACTTTTATGAGAGATAATAAAAAAAGATATGGATGAAGAAAACAAAAGTTAAAATGTGAGTAAGGAGTCCTAAGTTAAAGAGCAGAAATTCTGCAAGATTTCACTTTGTTGGTCAAGTCATTTGTTTAATTATTTGCAAAAGTTGGAATATGTTCAAAATAATTAATTATAATATGTTTTTGAAAGTCTCACAAATCAAAAACCTTCGGGAGAAAAATCACAAATATAAAGGAAGAAACTACCAAAGAAAATCACTTTTAACAAAGAGAGCCGTAAAGGAACAAAGAAAAAGAGAACCACAAACTACATATCAACATGGCAGTAGTAAGTCCCTACCCTTCAGTAATAGCACTGAATGTAAATGAACTGAACTCTACAATCAAAAGACATAGAATGGCTGAGTGGATATAAAACAATAGCTAACTCTAAGTTGTTTGCAGAAAACACATTTCACACATAAACTAAAAATTACATTTCAGAGAAACTGAAACTAAAGGAATGGAAAAAGGTATTTCACAAAAATGGAAACCAAAAAAGAGCAGAAGTATCTCTCTTTCTTATTACATGAAATAGATCTCAAGACAAAAACTGTAAAAAGAGAAAAAAGTCATCATACAAGGATAAAGTGTTCAATTCTACAAGAGAATATAATAACTCTCTCTACATATATGCAACCAACAATAGAGTACCCAGATATATAAAAAAATGTAATAGGGTTAAAAAGGAAGATAGACTCTAATATAATAATCACTGGGGAACTCAACACTTTACTTTCAACACTGGAGATATTGTTCAGACATAAAATCAACAATGAAACTTTGGACTTAATCTATACTATAGGCAAAATGGACCTAATATGCATCTATAGAATATTTCATCCAATAGCTGCAGAATTTACATTCTTCTTTTCAGCTTGTGAATCATTCTCAAGGATAGATCATATATGAGGCTCTAAAACAGGCCTTAAAAACTAAAAAATTCAAATCACACCAAGTATTTTCTCTGACCACAATGGGATAAAACTAGAAATAAATAACAAAAGAAACATCAAAAACTGTACAAACTCATGGAAATTAAATAACACATTCCCCAATGACTAGTAAGTTAATGAAGTGATTAATAAAGAAGTTAAAAAATCTTTTAAAACAAATGAAAATGAAAACACAACATAGCAAAATATATGTAACACAGAAAAAAGCAGTTATAAGAGCAAAGTTTATAGCAATAAGTGCCTACATCAAAAACGAAAAAGTGTCAAATAAACACCCTAATGATACATGTCTAAGTCGTAGGAAAACAAAAGCAAACCAAATCTCAGATTAGCAGAAGAAAAAAAATAAAAATCACAGCAGAAATAAATAAAATTGAAGCTAAACAAATCAATAAAACAAAAGATTTTTTTAAAAAAGATAAACAATATAGACACACCTTAAGACAGACTAGAAAAATGGGGAAAACACTCAAATAAAATCAAAGATAAAAATGGAGATATTAAGCTGATATTATAGAAATAAAGACTCTTTAAAGACCACTAAGAGCAACTAAATACCAATAAATTGGCGAATCTAAAAGAAATAGATAAATTCATATATATATACACAATCTACTAAGAAAAGAAATAGATAAATTCATACACATATATATATACAACCTACTAAGAAAAGAAATAGATAAATTCATATATATATATAATACAACCTACTAAGGAAAGAAATAGATAAATTCATATATATATATATACAACCTACTAAGATTGAACTAGGAAAAAATATCCAAAACTTGAATGAACCAGCAACAACTAATAATCTATAACCAGTAATAAAAGGTCCCTGATCAAATAGCCTAGGACTGAATGGCTTCATCGCTGAATTCTACCAAGCATTTGAAAAGGGACAAATATGAATCCTACTTAAATTCTAGATGGGTATACTCCTAAACTCGTTCTATGAGGCCTGTATCTTCCTGATATCAAAACCAGATAAATGTGACAACAAAAAATTATCTCTCATAAACATAGATACAAAAACCCTGAACAAAATACTAGCTAACCAAATTTCACTACACATTACAAAGAGCATTCATTGTGATCAAGTGGGATACATCCTAGAGATGAAAGGATAGCTCACCATATCAATCAATTCTTTTTTTTCTTTCTTTTTTTTATTTTTTGGGGAGACGAATTTCTAGCTAGAGCAATCAGATAAGAGAAAGAAATGAAGGGCATCCAAATTGGAAAAGAATAAGTTGGCCTGCCCCTGGCCAGGAACTCCCCTGGCAACCACGAGGGCTGCGCCTGGCACCCACAGTGCCTCCATGAGCCTGCCCCAGGCCAGGGATTCCCCCGGGCCCCAAGCCTGTCCAACCTCCACAAGTCCACCTTCCGCCTGGGACTCCGCCAGTGACTGACAGGCCTCCACAACCCCAACCACGGTCAGGGACCCCCTTCTCGTTCTCCCCTCCTCCATTCCCTCCCTCTCCCCCTCCTCCCTGCGAGCACTCAGGCCCATATCTGGCACCTGCAGAGCCTCCACAGGCCCGCGTAGGCCAGGGACTCCACTGGGAACCATGCATCCTACGCCCCACACTCACCAGGCCTCCATAGGCCCACCCCCAGCCAGGAACATCCCCACCTGTCCCCATCCAGGAACACCCATGATGATCATGCAGACCCTTGCCATGCCTGCCAGGCCTCTGCTAGCCTGCCTTCTCCCAGGTGCTCCACGGGCCACCGTAAGCCACAGCACTCTGCACCTGCCAGGCTTCTGCAGGTCTGCCTTCCACCAGGGACTCCACCGGGACCATGTGGCCCTGTGCCCCTACACCTTCCAGGCCTCCACAGGCCCACTGCTGGCCAGGAACTCCACCGGCGACTGGGCAGGCCGTACCTTGCACCTGCTTGACCTCAGTACACTTGACTCCAGCCAGAGACTTCAGGAACCCGCAACCCGCGTAGTCCCTCCCATATCCTCGCTGCCTCTGCACCAGCCCTGCCCATCTGCCCATGGACTCCAGAAGCCACAGGACTGGGACATCCCTCCTGAGCCTTCCAGGCCTCTGTGTGGAGACCTCCTCCCAGCCAGAGATTGCTGGAGCTGTAGGCTCTGTTTGCCAAAGTCACCAGGCACCTGGCACTCCCAGAATCAAGTGCACCATTCCCTGCTCTGCTGCTGGATCGGGGGTGCCACACTCCAAAATAGCTCCCACTCCCGGGAATCTCTGGCTGGGGCAGTCCCAGAGGATCTACACAGGGTCACTCCCTACAAAGTTCCAGCAACAATAGAGTGATCCCACCGGGGTCTAATCTTGGAGAGACACCTCCACAACTCTGAGGATGGCCAGAGGCAATGGTGAAAAACAGTCATGGACAGAATCAACAGAAAATGTCAGGCAATATGAATAATCAGAGTAGATCAACTCCTCCAATGAATGACAAGACAGACACAGCACAAGATCCCATGCATAAACAAATGGCTGAGATGTCATAAATCAAATTCAGAATCTGGATAGCAAATAAGATCAACAGAATGGAGCATGACTCAACCCGAATAAGACATCCCCAGACACATCATAATCAATTTCACTAAAGTTAATATGAAGGAGAAAATTCTGAAAGCAGTCAGACGTAAGAAAACCATAACCTACAAAGGGAAGAATATTAGAATAACTGCAGATCTCTCTGATGAAATCTTTCCAGCTGGAAGAGGGTGGTCATTGACTTTTAATTTCCTAAAACAAAGTAACTTTCAACCCAGGATCCTGTATCCAGCTAAACTGAGTTTCATTTATGATGGAGAAATTAAATACTTTAATGACATCCACATGTTGCAGAAATTTGCCATAACTAAACCAGCTCTCCAGGATATTCTCAGACCTATCTTCCATAATGACCAGCATAATCCTCCACCACAAAAGTAAACCCACTCAGAAAATTTTGATCAAATTCCAACTTCCACAGTCGAGAAAGAATTCAAAATGTCCACCAGACTTTAGAAAAGCTTATCAATATTCTCAATTAATGTGAATGGGTTAAATTGTGCTCTAAAGAGGCACAGTTTGGCTGAATACAAAAACTCAGGCCAGATATCTGCTGTATACAAGAATCTCATCTTACCTTAAAAGATAAACATAGACTCAAGGTGAACAGATGGTCATCTGTACTCCAGGCAAATGGAAAGCAGAAAAAAGCAGGTGTTGCAATCTTATTCGCAGATACAATAGGCTTTAAACCAATCAAAATAAGAAAGGATAAGGATGGACACTTCATATTTGTTAAAGGTACTACTCAATATGATGAGATTTTTAATTATTAATATTTATGCACCCAACCAGAATGTGCCTCCAAATATAAGAGACACTCCAACAGATATGAGCAACTTGATTACCTCCAGCTCCATAATAATTGGAGATTTTAACACCCCTTTAGCAGTGCTGGATAGATCCTCCAAAAAGAAGCTAAGCAAAGAAATTTTAGATTTAAACTTAATCACTCAATGTCTCGATTTAACAGACATCTATAGAACATTTCATCCCAACAAAATTGAATACACATTCTTCTCATAATCCCATGAACATACTCCCAAATCGATCACATCCTAGGTCAAGTCTAACCTCAGCAAATTTAAAAGAATAGAAATTATTCCTTGCATCTTCCCAGACCATCATGGAATAAAAGTTAAACTCCAGAACAACAGGAATCTACACACACATATAAATAACCTTATGCTGAAGCTAAATAACCTTATGCTGAAGGATAGACGGGTAATAGGAGAGATTAAGAAGGAAATTACCAAATTTTTGGAACAAAATGACAACGAAGACACAAATTATCACAACCTCTAGGCTAATACAAAGATAGTCCTAAGAGGAAAATTTATAGCACTGTAAGCCTTCCTGAAGAAAACGGAAAGAGAGGAAGTTAACAACTTAATGGGACAACTTAAGCAACTGGAGAAGGAAGAACATCCCAACCCTAAACTGAGCAGAAGAAAAGAAATAAACAAAATTAGAACAGAATTAAATGAAATTGAAAACAAAAGAATTATACAACAGATCAATAAGTCAAAAAGTTGGTTTTTTGAAAAGGTCAATAAAATAGATAAACCTTTGGCTAACCTAACCAGGAAAAAAAGAGTAAAATCTCTAATTTCATCAATCAGAAATGGTAAAGACAAAATAGCAACAGACCTCTCAGAAATTCAAAAAATCCTTAATGAATATTACAAGAAACTTTACTCCCAGAAATATGAAAAAATGAAGTAAATTGACCAATACTTGGAAGCACACCACCTTCCCAGACTTAGCCAGAATCAAGTGGAAATAATGAACATGCCTATATAAGTTTAAAATAGCATCAACAACACAAAATCTCCCTAAAAAGAAAAGCCCAGGACCAGATGGCTTCACGTCAGAATTCTACCAAACCTTTAAAGAACTAGTACCTATATTACTAAACCTCTTCCAAAATATAGAAAAAGAAGGAATAGTACCCAACACATTCTATGAAGCAAATATCACCTTGATCTCTAAAGCAGGGAAAGACCCAACAGGAAAAGAAAATTATAGACCAATATCACTAATGAATATTGATGCAAAAACATTCAATAAGATCCTAACAAACAGAATCCAGCAACACATCAAACAAATTATACACCATGACCAAGTGGGCTTTATCCCAGGGTCTCAAGTCTGGTTCAATGTATGTAAATCTATAAATATAATTCAGTACATAAACAAATTAAAAAATAAAGAACATATGATTCTCTCAATTGATGCAGAAAAAGCTTTTGACAATATCCAGCATCCCTTCATGACCAGAACACTTAAAAAAATTGGTATAGAAGGGACATTTCTTAAATTGACAGAGGCTATCTACAGCAAACCCACAGCCAATACAGTATGGAATGGAGTTAAATTGAAATCATTTCCACTTAGACCAGGAAACAGGCAAAGTTGCCCATTATGTCGTCTGCTCTTCTGCTCTTCAACATTGTAATGGAAGTTTTAGCCATTGCAATTAGGGAAGAAAAGGCGATCAAGGGTATCCACATAGGGTCAGAAGAGATCAAACTTTCACTTTTTTCAGATGATATAATTGTATATGTAGAAAACACCAGGGATTCTACTTTTAGAAGTGATCAAGGAATACAGGAAAGGCTCAGGCTATAAAATCAACACCCACAAATCTGTAGCCTTTATATATACCAACAATAGCCAAGCCAAAAAAACAGTCAAGGACTCTATTCCTTTCACAGTAGTACCAAAGAAGATGAAATATTTGGGAGTTTACCTAACAAAGGATGTGAAAGATCTTTATAAAGAGAACTATGAAATGTTAAGAAAAGCAATAGCTGAAAATGTTAACACATGGAAAAACATACTATGCTCATGGCTGGGAAGAATCAACATTGTTAAAATGTTTACACTACCCAAAGCAATACATAATTTTAGTGCAATTCCTATTAAAGCTCCATTGTCATATTTTAAAGATATCAAAAAATAATACTTCGTTTTATATGGAATCAGAAAAAAACCTCAAATAGATAAGACATTACTCAGAAATAAAAACAAAGCAGGAGGAATCATGCTACCAGACATGAGACTCTGTTATAAATTGATAGTGATCAAAACAGCATGGTACTGGTACAAAAACAGAAATGTAGATGTTTGGAGCAGAATAGAGAACCAAGAGATGAATTTAGCTATTTACTGTTACTTGATCTTTGATAAGAAAATTAAAAACTTTCAGTGGGGAAAAGACTCCCTATTTAACAAATGGTGCCTGGTGAACTGGCTGGAAACCTGTAGAAGACTAAAACTGGACCCACACCTCTCACCATTAACTAAAGTAGACTGTCACTGGATTAAACATTTAAACTTAAGACATGAAACTATAAAAATATCAGAAGAAAGTACAGGAGAAACTCTTGAAGGAATTGTCTTGGGTGAATATTTTATGAGGAGGACTCCCCAGGCAATTGAAGCAGTATCAAAAATACACTACTGGGACCTGATCAAACTAAAAAGCTTCCATACAGTCAAGAACATAATAAGTATAGCAAGCAGACAGCCCTCAGAATGGGAGAAAATATTTGCAGGTTATGCCTCCAACAAAGGTTTAATAACCAGAATCCGCAGAGAATTCAAATGTATTAGCAAGAAAAGAACAAGTGATCCCATCTCAGGATAGGCAAAGGACTTGAAGAGAAACTTCTCTAAAGAAGACAGGCACATGGCCTACAGACACAGGAAAAAATGCTCACCATTCTTAATCATTAGAGAAATGCAAATCAAAACTACTTTGATATATCACATAACTCCAGTAAGATTAGCCCACATAACAAAATCCCAAACCCAGAGATGTTGGTGTGGATGTGGAGAAAAGGGAACATTTATACACTGCTGGTGGGTACACTGCACACTAATACATTCCTTTTGGAAGGATGTTTGGAGAATACTTAGAGATCTAAAAATTGACCTGCCATTCGATCCTATAATTCCTTCGCTAGGTATATACCCAGAAGACCAAAATCACATTATAACAAAGACATCTGTACCAGAATGTTCATTGCAGCCCAATTCATAATTACTAAGTCATGGAAGAAGCCCAACTGCCCATCGACCCACGAATGG
>CAUYON010178052.1:0-15384 GCA_963573935.1 Arctocebus calabarensis | reverse complement strand
GGCATCGGCCCTGCATACCAAGGGTGGCGGGTTCAAACCCAGCACCAGCCAAACTGCAACAAAAAATGCCATGAAGGCTATCTCTAACAGTATGATCAAAATATTTCTGATTGTATATGAAGCACATTCTGCCCTGTGATTGCACCAATGTACACAATTATGATTTAATAAAATTATTAAAAAAAAAAAATAGCCAGGTGTTGTGGCAGGCACCTGTAGTCCCAGCTGCTCGGGAGGCTGAAGGAGGTCACGATGTGTCTCCCGTCCACATGGCCTCTCTGCCGTGTGTGCTGTGTGCCATGGGTCACGGCTTGTCTCTGGTCCACGTGGCCTCTCCACCGTGTGTGCCGTGGGTCATGGTGTGGCTCCCATCCTCACGGCCTGTCCGCCGTGTGTGCCGTGGGTCACAGCTTGTCTCCCATCCATGTGGCCTCTGCCGTGTGTGCCGTGGGTCACGGCTTGTCTCCCGTCCTCACGGCCTGTCCGCTGTGTGTGCCATGGGTCATGGCGTGGCTCCCGTCCTCACGGTCTCTCCGCCGTGTGTGCCGTGGGTCACGGTTTGTCTCCCGTCCTCACGGCCTATCCGCCGTGTGTGCCGAGGGTCATGGTGTGGCTCCCGTCCACGTGGCCTCTCTGCCGTGGGTCATGGCGTGGCTCCCGTCCTCATGGCCTCTCTGCCCTTACAACTCTGCTTTTTTCAGAGCATGAGCTCATCAGTTGCACAGTCTCATTAATGTAATCTTCACAAATTGCCTTCATTTTTACCTAAGAAACAGAGGCTGAGACAGGCCACCCTTTCTGTCTAAGGTATCCCGTGCAGTGAAAATCACATCCCTTTAGGGTGTTTCACACTCTAAAACTTGTGTTCTTTCCCCCTTCGCTGTGGCACCACTCAGAGAAAAACAAACGGAGTTCAGAGTTGTGATCTGTGCTCCGTACAAGCACATGTGTACGTGTGTAATCTGCTAGTAACAGTATGAACTTCATTAAAAATGAGTGCATATGCTCGTAATGTGTGTAAATGTAATTATTGCTGCAGGCTGGGGCTGGTGGCTCACGCCTGTAATCCCAACACTCTAGGAGGCTGAGGCGGGTGCATTGCTTCAGCTCAGGAGTTTAAAACCAGCCTGAAAGAGCAAGACGCTGCCTCTGCTAAAAATAGAAAAACTAGCCAGGTGTTGTGGTTGGCACCTGTAATCCCAGCTACTCGGGAGGCTGAGGCAGGAGGGTCACTGGAACCCAGGAGTTTGAGCTCATTGTGAGCTATGATGCCGCAACACCGTACTCAGGGCATGGACTCTGTCTCCAAAAAAATTATTTACTACAACTGAAATTTGGTAGCTTTCTTCCTAGGAGTGTGAGGAGCTATTCAAAGTTATTAAAGATGCAAAGTGGCTCCACCATCCATGGATGGTGGGGTAGACTGAAACAGGTCCCCTCTGTACTTTCGGGTTTCCTGCTGATTCACCACAGGCCCGAGAGGTTAACCAGAAAGTGACCTCTCCTTGGATTTATTCCTGAGGTCTGACTATGCCTAATGTGTAAAATCCCAGTTTGGGTTTTAGTGGAACAAATAATTTGGAAGATTGCGTCGACATTCATGACAGCTGGCTTCATTAGACTTGCATGCAGTTTTTATACTGTTTGTCAGCGGTAAGAAATGAGTTTATATTGATGAATGAATGTTAAATGATGTGCTCATAGGATAGAAAGCCATTGGTTCTTACCTACCTGAAGCTGGTGTTGCATTCTAATGTGCTCACACACTTTTCTATTTTAAGGCACTGTTTGCTTGGCTCTGACTCACTCAGCCCATGCTCTGGGCCATTTTCTGTGACCAGGCAGGGAACAGGGTTTTGCCATTATTACCCTCCCCACCTATTGAGTAATTGTTTCTCCTGGAACAGCTGGTGCCAAGAATGGCTTTGTGTTACCTCCTATGAATTTTTTGCTCACAAATCTGGTCCGCCAGGGAATCTAGGTGAGTAACTGTAAGTTAAAGAGTCACTCACGGTAATTTCAAGTTAGAATGTGCATGGCTCAGCGATTTCATTTACAGTAAAGATTGGCGTCAGTGGAAATAGGTTAAACAGTGTTATTTTGGTTGATTAACTACATGAATTACAAAACAGAGGAACTCAACAGTTTGACTTTCAAGATCCAAACCACTGGCATAAAAACAAAAAACAAAAAACAAAAAAACCCTTTAATTGCTATTGTGTACCTCCTCAAAGATATTCAGAACCCAACCTGTTACTTTAAATTGCCGTGCAATTTAATTATTTCCTATGAGAAGAGTGAAAGGAGTTGGAAGGTAAGAAGGGAGATATATCTGCGGTTGTTAATTGCAAATGTTAATCCATATTCTGCTTCTGCTACCTCCCATCCTTTCTCCCCACCAACCAAATATAAAAGCCACCATGCGTTGCTCATCTGCATAAGGAGAAGGAGGCAAGTCTCATTCGTTATTACAAAGGGATTTATTTCAATAAGCAAAGTGAAGGGATGAGAGATAAGTGTCCTTAAACCTTTCGAATGTTACAGCAAGCTTTTAGCTCTTGGGTAACTGAATATAATCTCTGCATTCTCTGTTAATGACTCTTGGACAGCCTGAAGTTGTGCCTGGAACCATAATCCTTTCTTTATGCCACCGTGTTGCATAAAGGCACAAATTCACTCCTGACTCTTTGATTCTCAGCCTGCTGGCCCCCTTGTGAACCAGAGATTTTGGTTCTGATGGAGCCTTTTGGGGATCTGCGCACATTTCCAAGAGGTGCGTCTGCTGTAGAGCGTGAGGTGCGAAAGCCTTAAACTCGTCTAGGTTGTTTGGGACCTAAACAAATGGAAGAAGAACAAGTTGAATATCTGAGACTTTTTATGTAAAAACAGGAGCCAGTATTTCTAGTTTTCATAACTGATTTGTGGCATAACTATTTTCCAGCTCTGGGTAACACTAAGGTACTTGCCCATCCAGAGCTGCCTGACATGTAAAATCTTATAAAAGCAAAGGTGAGAACAAGCCAGCAGAATGGGCAGTATTGTCTAGACGTGTAAAGATTGGCTATTGTTGACTTTTTAAGATAGTAGCAATAGAGCTGAGTAATGGGAACTTGGGAGATTAAGCCAGTTTGTTAACAAGGCTGGGTCATGGGGCTGTCCTGGAGCCCCATTTTGAATGAGGGACACTGATGGTCTTCATGAGAACGCACAAATAAAAGTTGTGCAAATGTGCCTTGGAATACATGAGTTATTATTTTCCCCAAAGAGCATGCACGCTATTGGGATTCGTAAAATAGAAATGTATAGAAAATATTACTACAGTGGAACACTTTTTGTCATTTGGAATTTTTAGTGTTTAGAAAAAAGAGAAGTTCCACTGCTTCGACGGAGGAGTTTTCGTTCTTGGAATGAAATGTAGTACTGGTAGGTGCGTTTCTGCGTGAAGGTGATTTGGCAACTCTTCCAACAGAATGAGAAAGCATAAACTAAATGCAGATGGGCCCCAGCTTATCATGGTTCCACTTAGGATTTGTTGATTTTATGATGGTGCAAAAGCAGTAAGCATTCAGTAGAAACCATACTTCAAATTTTGGATTTTGATCTTTTCCTGGGCTGGGACACGTGCTATGAGACTCTCATACCAAGCAGAGCCACTGTTCTCAGCCACGGGATCACTGGTGGAAACATCTGGCCACGGGATCACCGGTGGAAACATCTGGCCACGAGATCACCGGTGGAAACATGTGGCCATCTCCAGTTGTGTTGCCAGATGACTTTACCCAATTGCAGGCCAAACGTAAGCGTGCCTAATGTTTCTGCAGTAGGCTAAGCTAAGCTGTGCTGTTCTGGAGGTGTGCTGAGTGCATTTTGGACTGACGACATTTGTAACTTATGTTGGTAATTTGGTATGTGACCATTTCATAACTTGAGGGACCTCTGTACAGATCTAGCAATGAAGTGACCCATGATTATTTTTGACTTAGATTTCAAATCACATATTAAATGTATGTGATAATTAACATTTATGGACTAAATTTAAGAAGGCGGAAGTTTGGAAAGTAGACAAAATGGTGTTTTTTCAATATGATACAGTTCAATATTGCCCATGACTATACGTCCCGATTATGTATGACTACTGAGTCCTCAGAGCTATCCTTGGAAAGATAATTTATTGAAAGGAACAGCACAGACATCTCGATGTCAGTCAGTGCTGTCAATTCACTCTGTTTTAGGCGGCCCTAAACGGTCCTAGGTAGACAGAAACAGGCTCTCGTGCACTTGTTTTTTTGTTTTTTTGTAGAGTCAGAGTCTCACTCTATCGCTCTTGGTAGAGTGCTGTGGCACACAACTCACAACAACCTCCAACTCCTGGGCTTAGGTGATTCTCTTGCCTCAGCCTCCCGATTAGCTGGGACTACAGGGGCCTGCCACAACGCCCGGCTATTTTTCTGTTTAGCAGTTTGGCAGAGGCCGGGTTTGAACCTGCCACCTTCGGTATATGGGGCCGGCGCCCTACTCACTGAGCCACAGGCGCTGCCCTATCGTGCACTCTTGATGTCTGGCTAATTATAGTTGGAAGGACTGCTCTTCTTATACTGTGGCCTGTTGAGAAGAAACTCTTACGATGACAGTCTATTCAATTCAATCTAACAACCGTTTAATAAGTTTTTAAAGCTCAGTAGGAGTTCCCAGTCGTCTACTAGGTAAAAGAGGGGATAGTTAATTTGGACTAACCCAAAGCACCAAGAGATGATCAGTATTTCGTACCTGTCATTCTGAGGATAGCAGAGCAAACTAAAAGCAGTCAGGTAGCTCAGATCATAAAATGTACTATACGCATATACTTTGTAAGCGTGTTCAAATTTTTAAATATATAATTTCACACTTGAGACATGGATAGTATTTCAGTTTTTTTGTGTGTAACTGGTCCTTTTAATTCTTTCTTAAGAGAACTTGACTGTTTTGAGAGTGCAGGCTCCACCCTCTTCTCACTCTTCCGGAATCACTGCATTGAAAGGCTTTTAGTGACAAACCAGATGTGGTATGCAAACAGACTCCACCAGCAAGTGTAGCAAGAGAAAGCCTCGGGTACAGTACGCGAGACCAGTTTTGTTATACCAGAGTGACATGGTGATTTATGAAGTGTCAAACCCTCTTGCCTTTGAAGAATTCCAGCCTTCACATCTGTCTTTCGTGTTTATTTCAGTTGCCCTGGTGACGTACTGTCTCTGTAAGCCCTGCAGTGGTTCTGTGGACCTTGTTGCAAATGAATGAAGGGCTATTTCCCCCCTTTTCTTAAGGAAGGGAAACAAAGCTATGAATGAGAAACCGGCCAGCATGGGAAAGTGAGTCAGCGGGCTTTGTCACCATGCACCACTCCACCCCGCCTGGCAGGGCCGGCCAATGCTTATAGTTCAAGGGGAAAGGAAGCCTCTCCTGCGAAGATACTGATTTGTCTTGAGGATCTAAGAATGAAAATGCATAACAGCCATCCCTTCATTTCTTCATTTTTAAAGCGAAAGTATTTGAATAAATTCTTTTAACTAAAGTTGCTAAATTTTCTTCAGAAGGATCCCTGGAAAGATAATTTATTGAAAGAAACGGAACATTTCAGCAATTTGGGCACATGCCTAATTTTATACTTTTCTGCTGTATGTACTTTCTGAGGGAAGCCCCTCAGGGCCCCCAGGAAACAATACTGGTTTTCTCAGTGTTTTATTTTAGAAGAGAAAACACTCCTTTAAAGACCTCTGTATATTTTTCCTTTAGAACTTTGACACCCTGAATGTCTGTTTATTGTTTCAGCATCACAGAGAAATTCTGCACAGGGCTTTCTACAGGATGAAATGGATTAGAGAGAAAAAGTTTTCCAAAAGGATTAAGCTAGGGAAGCCTGGCGCGACCTCGTCAAGACGAGAGATTATTTTTACTCCTTTACAAGAAATGAATGGTCTTGTATTTTGAGTAAAAGAATTATGAGAAGATAAATAATCCCATTTGGTAAAAAACGCCACATTTCAGCATATTGCTGTGGATTTAATTAATGTTCTGCAAAACAGAATCAGCAGGAGAACCATGATTTGTGCTGTTGGGCTTCTGACTTGGAGAAGGGGGGTTTTAATAGTTAAAAACCTGCACGGGCAGCTCCCGGTGTGTGGCCTTGTTGACAGGTAGAAATTTAGCACCAAGACAAGATAATTCAAGTTCTTGTGTGAACTCTCCTTATGTGTCTGGACAAGGAACCTCTTCCAGGACTAAAGTCATAGTCCCTGCCCTCGAGTAATAACACAGTATGGGAATCAACTTATTCTCTGTAACCACATATCCCAAATATCATTACATCAAATGAAGTAGGCTGAGTGTTCTTGTTAAATTTGGATCACAGGGCTCTTCAAAGGTGAGAATTTGGGGCACAGTTAACTTGGTTCCTCTCAATGACTGGGAGATATTTTTCCTTGAATTTCTAGAAATTCAAGTATGACAAAGACATGTGTTGAAGGTGGCTTTGTGATTCAAAGTTGTGGTTTTTTTCCCTTTCAAACATGCCTAATGAAAATAACATTGCCATATATTACAGAAAGCGGCTCAAATTCAGCATAAGGGGTGCTTTGGGGAGTTGAGGTTGCAGACGCGAACCTGATGAAAATGGCTATGGGGGCGCCTTGTCTTTGGCAAAGGCAGATCCTTGCCCTGGGAATTTTTTAGTTTTCTTTTTTTGTGTGTTCCTCAGCTTCCCAATGGGTACTAATTGACTGGGAATGTCATTGGTAATCCTTGGACATCCTTCTGCCCACCAGTACCCCAGCTTTGCCTGTTACATTGTTCTGCTCAGCAGCGGCCCCTCTATTAAGCATGGCCAGGCCTCCAGGGCCCTCCTCTCCAGAGATGCAGGTACATTATCAACCCTCCTCCCAACACCCAGATTCTGTCAATCACAGTGACCTCTGCGGCCTCCAGCAAGCCTGGCAAACAAGGGACCAAGGTCTTCAATGGCTTTTTAGTCCCCCTTTTGGAGTGGGGCTTTCTAATTACTCAGTTGTGTATGCAAACACTGAAGGAGCATTAGGCGCAACGAGTGGGGCTCTGCTTTTATTAGGAAACCCTTTTAGTTTCTAAATAGAATATGTCAAACATATTCTTTCCTTTTTAGACAGTTAACCTTTCATCTCTCCTGTACCAGAAATTCCAGTCACTGGGGTTTGCTAATTTTGCATTTGAAATATTCTAAAGCAGAAGGAAAATGTTATTTACCGTGTCTTCATTAAAAAGCTTTTAATCTCGTTTTGTTGTTGCACGTATAGTTTCGATCCCGGCTGGGTATACTCGGTGCATGAGGAAAGTACAGTATTTTTAAAAGATGCACCAATCAGCCCAGTCCTGACTCTGACAGTCAGTAGACCAAGCGCTTTCACGGCGTTCTTACTCAGGAGATGATGAAGAAAGCATACTTTCAATAGATCCCTGTGCCTGTGTCTCTAAGTGACCTGAAACTTTCTTGTTTTCAAAAAAATCTTTTTATGTAGCCTAGTTAATTTGGGGGCACATCCAATTCCTACATCAGATAACATAATCCCAATTACAATATGATTTGTGTCACAACATAATTCGGTCATCATGCAGTTTGATACTTTTAACAGTACTTCTCATCTTTTTTCATATCTTGGCATATACAGAAAACTAAAAGTCTTCATTGGGCACCCTGGAAGAGGCTAAAGCGATAATGATAATAGCAAACATTGTTAAACATTTTTCAAACGCTGAATTTAATATTCTCAGCAACCTGTGAGGGCAGTACTCTTAGCATTTCTGTTTGCAGACGGGAAGTACCTTCCAGTCCCTTGCCCTGAAGTCACAGGACCAAGTGGGAGAGCAGGCAGTCTGGCGTGGAGTTCAGTGCTCTGGCCTCTGTGCTTTGACTGATGCACCTGTAGCCGCCCCTGAGTCATCAGGAATGCGCAGGGGTGGGGAGAAGAACAGAAACCAAGGTGTGCGCGGTGAGGTGGCAGCTTCCTCTCATCCCTCCTCCCCTGCCCTGTCAGCTCTTATAGACACTGGCTTTCTTTTTCTTTCACTTTTAAAAAAATAGTTATGTTGAGATGTAATTGACATGTCATAAAATTTACAAGCTTTATTTATTTATTTCTATAATTTTTTTTTTTTTTTTGAGCCACGGTCTCATTCTGTGGCCCTTGGTAGGTAGAGTGCCATGGTATAATAGCTCACAGCAACCTCAAACTCTTGGGTTCGAGCAATCCTCCTGCCTCAGCCTTTCAAGTGGGCAGGACTGCAGGTGCCTGTCCCGACACCCTGCTATTTTTACAGACAGGGTCTCATTCTCAATCAGGCTGGATTTGAACTCCTGAGCTCAAGTGATTCACCGGCCTCGGCTTCCCAGAGTGCTGGGAGTATAGGTGTGAGCCACTGCACCCAGCCAAGAGTTTTAGATGTAGAATTTAGTGGATTTACTTATGTTTACAGAGCTATCCAATCATTACCATAATATAATTTATAACATTATCATCCTAAAAACCTTTGTGTGACTTTACAATTATTCCCATTTCGTGCCTCCCCCCTCCCCGCCTCCCACCAACCTGTAATCTACTTTTGTCTCTATATAGCTACCTTTGGGGGGACATTTTTTACTAATGGAATTATATAACATGTGTTCATTTGTTTCTGATTTCTTTCACTAAACATACTATTTTGAGGTTCTGGATGTTGGACTTTCTATGTAAAATGTTTTATTATTTTCAGAAGTCATGAAAGGGTTTTCCCAGCCTGCCTCCAGAGGAGCACAAGAGTCCTGGCTTTACTGAGTAACTGCTGTGGTTCACAAGTGTCTCCCCAAATTCAAGGAGGCCTTATGGGGACCCTGCAGAGTTTACGGCGGAGGGGAGAGACATTATCACCAGCTTCCCAGATAGCAAACGCAGTGCTGAGATGTGGGTTTCCTGCTCTTGGAAACGGCCTTGCACTGTTCAGCTTTAGCTGTGGTGTGTCGAAGAGGAAGTTTGGGAGGAACTGGAGTTGTCATTTCTGGGAAAAAAAATAAATTGAAATGGTTATTTCTCACAATGTAGTTAAAACAGTTGTTTGGTGAACAGATTAGCAAGCCAGCAGGTTTTGGGGGGCATGATGTAGACACAGCCTGAGTCATACCCTTTAGTAGAGGTTTAATTTTTGACTTCTGAGACATAAGCTCTCTTAATTCCTGCCTGTCCTCGCTGCGTAAAAAAGCAAAATCCCCTGCAGCGTCTAGGACTCTAGGTCATCTGAATTACAAGGATTAGTAACACAACGTAAAGGGTAATTCAACCAATGGCTGATATCACAAGTAGTTGGGTAAAATCAGCTCAGTTCTTTTTAAAGCTCCTTTGCGGTGACTGTCAGTTGGTGGGAGTCCGCTGTGTATGGTGTGGCTCACAGATGGAGACATACTTTTGGGGTGTGAGCATGAGTGGGAAGGGGTTATAAGATTAGGAAGTGCCCAGAGTTCTGTATTATAACACAGTGATTTGATTTGTGGAGTCCAGGCCTTGAGTAGGTAAAACAGAGCACTCTGATAGATGCTGTCTTGCAATCACGCGGAAGGCAGAATCATATTTTAGGCTGAATATAATTGGGGATGATACCTCCTCAATAAATAATACATTTCCATTCAAAAATAACTACTTATTGAATATTCTCATTCTGAGCCAGGCACTGTCCTGAGTGCTGGGCACGCGGTAGTGAGCCGCTTTGAGTGCTGCTGAGCCTGGACAAACAAAGACGGGGGGGGGGGGGGCGTGGGAGAGCTGCCTTTACTGAGTGGTCAGGAAAGTTTCCCCTCGTAATCCCCCACTCTGGGAGACCAAGGAGGGAGGATTGCCTGAGTCAAGAGCTTGAGACCAGCCTGAGCAAGAGCAAGATTCTGTCTCTATGAAAAAAGAAAAAAAGAAAATATTAGCCAGGCATCATAGCAGGTACCTGTACTCCCAGCTACTCGGGAGGCTGAGGCAGGAGGAACACTTAGCCTAAGAGTTGGAGGTTGCTGTGAGGTTTGACGCCATGGCCTTCTACCAAGGGCAACATAGTGAGACTCTGTCTCAGAAAAAGAGAGCGAGAAAGAAAGAGAGAAAAGGAAGGTCCTGGGATGAGGGAACAGGGAGAAGTCTGGGAAGTGTCAGAATGAGCCGGGAGCAAGGAACCCACGCCCATGTCTGGAGGAAGAGAGTTTGGGTCGGGAGGAGCTGCACCCTGCAGGGTGTAGAGGCAGGAGCGTGACAGTGACAGTGGAGTGTGAGGGCTGTAGGTCAGAGAGAAGGAGGAGGCTGAGTCAGACAGGCAAGAGGCGGGCGGGGAGGGCCCTGGGACCTCGCAGAGTCCACAGAGACTAAGGCGTTCACGCTGACCTGGCCGGACGCCACTGGACGGTCCGCGCAGTCCCTCTCTCCCCTGTGAGGGAGAATGGGCTTTTTATTCCCACGGAGGGAATGCGTCACCTTCCATGGTTCTCCTACACACTCATCAGGTAGTAGAGAGGTCGGAATTAAAAACAAGCATTTCACAAATGACTCACGTGCAGGTGGGCTGATGAAAGAGAAAAGGGAGGCTGGTCCACGGGAAACAGTAACCTTGTCTTCCCTCCTCCTCCTGGGAGCAGAAAAGCACACAAACGCTCTTTCTGATTGTGTATCTGGAATGTTCTTTAAGATGGATCTCTGAATTCCCAAGTGAATAATCTGTATTTAGTCTCAAATTCTGATGAAAAAAAGAAAACCTCCACCTGACGGGGGGGTCGTCTGCCCGCTGTTTTCTTTAGGTCTGGGAGAGCAGAGAAGCTTTGTAACTTGGTGCCAGGAGGGCAGGGAAGATTGACTGGGGTTTTCCGAGGTGGCAAAATACATAGCTAAACCTGGGGACAGGGATGCCATTTAGCATGACAGAAATGGCAAGAGGCAGGGCTGGCGCTTTGTTTTGTGGTTTTGTTAAGGCGACGTGAGGCCTGTTATTCCCCCCCCACAGTCCCGGCTGTTTTTGTATTTAGCACAGATGTTCAGGAAACGAATCGCAGTGTCAGCACCTGAGTGGGGCTGACCCGGGCCTACCTGGCGACCGCTCTCTCTTTCTGGATCACGCAAATCAGCTTCTATGTGGCACACACTTCCTCTCCCCTCCACTTGCACAGTCGTCGCTGCCCGCTGAGCATCTGGGTCCCTCCCTCTGAATCCTGGGAATTAAAGAGAAGCTGACGTTGAACACAGTCTCAGTGGTCAGACTGACTGTCGGGGGCGGGGGCCACCGGCCTTCTGCTTAGGAGCGTCTGTGTATTCACCCTGCAGTGTTGTAGGCTTGTGAGAAGCCATCATGGAGAATAAATAAATGCACAGTTGATTTCGGGGGGGGGGGGCGGTCAGCGCATTATTTTTAGAACACCACGTTTTCATCGAGGGCCATTCAGGTAGTTCTTACTTTCAAATTCTAACATCTGCCCAGCATACGGCGTCCGCATCGGGCTTCTACTTGCTGAGCGAGGGAGACACTCGGACTCATTTCTCCCTGGGGTGGGACAGCCCTGTTCCTGGCGTGCTCTGAGGGGGCAGATAGCAAATGAGAAAGTGGCTGGGAGAGAAAATCTGCAGCTTCAACATGCTCACGACATTTTATCATCAACTGAGCTCCCAAGGGCGTGTTTCCCCGTAAGTCTGGGCAGGTATTTTATTTGATAGCGTTTCTCCTTGTCTCCCTCTCCGTCCTCTTGGCTCAGGAAGGCGCTGTGTTGACTCCCTGGAAAAAGCCTCCTCTCCTTTTCCCAGTCCCAATCTCTGACTCCGCAGGCCGTAAGCACAGCAGCCACAGCTGGAGCCAGCGATCCTCGGAGTTTGCGGTGCTGGTGCTGTGGAGACACCGTGCCAGGTTCGGGGGAACATGAACCCCCTGGGTCCTGCTGGGCAAGGCCGCCCGCCCGCCCGCCCGCCCGGGGCTGGTCCCTGACTCCAGTCCTCCCGGCAGCCGGGCACTTTAGGAAGGGGCAGAGCGTCTTTCTAAGTGTCAAGAGCAGAACAGTCCCAAGCATCGAAAGAGGCCTCAGCAGCTCACTTGGAGACTCCTTCACCAAGGACCAAGGACTGAAATTTGCGGTTGATCTTGTCCTCAGCAATTTTATGTCTTCAGAAAGCTGCACAGTTATTTGCGTTACATTGTCTGGGTGAGCAACCCATGTTGCAGTGTTCAGAAGGAACTACCTGAGGTGTAAAGGAGGCTCAGTGATTCCCCGGAAAGCCGGGTTGGCAGGGTTCCCTTGGAATTCAGAACAGAGTCCTTGGTGATTGCTGCCTGGTGGAGCTGCATCCCGCAGTTAAGTCCCCGTGCACTCGTGTAAAATCACCCCGTGTTTACACTGCTCTGGCAAAACTTTCTCGTTGCTCTACTGTGGTGGCGGTGATCACTGCAAATCTGCACCCTGCCCTCAGCTTCCCGGCCAGGGTGATGCGTTTCAGCTTCGTTCGTCTCTGACTCCCTAGATTGCTGACCTGCAAAAACTATAAACCTCTGGCAAGAGTATTTACTTTGGGTTATATGAAGAGAAAACTAGTTTGGGGTTTTTCTTCTTCTCAGCTTGCAAATCAGCTGCTTATACTTAGGTGATTGGAGCCATTTACACCCGGAGCCGCCATGGGTTCTTTAACCACTGCGGGAAGGTTGATCCCAGCCAGCCCTGCGTTTAACTCCCACAGAGACAGGGGGAGCCTCCTATGTACTCAGTGGGGTGGGATGTCCCAGTTGAACGCGGCTTTATGTGCTCTTAGCCCAATGCCCTGTACATCTGCCCCCCATTTGAAATCTCCTCTGACTTTCTACTTTTTAGAAAAGGAAATCAAACAAGTGTTGCAGCAGAGAGATGGCCATGGTGTTTCCTTCACTTTCTCACAATGCCTTTCGGGTGTTTTGCGAGCCAGACCTTGTAGAGAGTAGGTCTTTCCAGTGAGAATTTCGTGATGTCTTACTGTGCTGTAAGCTGATGAAATCTGGGGGAAATGCACTGGGAGTGGGTGGGGCTATCACTGATCTTTGATCTCTGAATAAAGCACAACTGCAGGTAATAAATTGGGTAGTGCCACGTCATTAGTTTAGTATTTTTTTAATAAAGAAAAGTAATACCTGTGTACATTGATAGATAATAAGGATGGTTTGTGATTGCTTCTTTCTAATAAGACAGTTTTGATGTTCAACAGGCAGTGCTGGTAACCACGAGTTTAGAGCTGTGCTACTAGATTACTTTGGGCACTTAATTTACAGATAAAAATTTAAATAAAGGAAGTTTATATTTTTCAAGAATCTTGGATTTCATTACTTTCTAATGAAATGCATAGAAAGTCACAACAGCAAAACACAGTATAGTTCAAAAGCCAGTATATTTTATAGAATGCCATTTACTTTTTAAAGTAGTTGTTCAAATGGCCTTCATCTCATCAGCTCTTCAAACTTTGTGAGAGGCTTATATCCAATGTGCAACTATGTTGGAATAATTACCCCACAACTGTGATGACCGTCCAGCGCACATGGTAGGATTAAACATGTAGTTTAAAGTTTCTGTATCTGAGAGTATTGTACATCAAGAAAAGATTCTTGGTCTTTGCAAAGTCCAAGATGAGTAACTCATTACCATCCTACAGTCAGTATATAACTTCGAAAAAAAAAAAAAAAAACTGATGACAACTTGTTTAAGACAATGTTGGATTCAGGAGGCTTATGAGAAAAGATTGGGAAATTCTTCTGGTCTTCAGCCTCTCATGATTCATTTTCTAAACTGTGACTCAGTCTTTAGAGTTTATTTCTTCATCTATTTATTCAAGAAAAGTTAGTAAGTACCTGTCATTACCATTTAAAACTTTTGGTAGTTAGCTGGGCATTGTGGGGCGCCTGTAGTCCCAGCTACTCGGGAGGCTGAGGCAGGAGAATCACGTAAGCCCAAGAGCTGGAGGTTGCTGTGAGCCGTGACGCCATAGCACTCTACTAAGGGTGACAGAGGGAGACTCTGTCTCTAAAAAAAAAAAAAAACTTTTGGTAGCCACTATTGAAAGAGTCCCCATTGTAGCATAAAGAGTCTCCATTGAAATGGTGATCATGTAGCATCTTGTTAATAACTAATGGCCCCACCATTCCGTGAATTATTTAGTCATTGAACATTTATATTCTGAATGCCTATTATGTGTCCTGCAATAAACGGTATTTAATTGAACATCTTATATGTCAAGGACTCTTCCAGATCCAGGGATATAGCAATGAATATAAAAAAGCAACATTTCCCCTTATGCAGACCATATTATAGTATTTCTCATCTACATGTTTAAATCATTAACAGCCAGTCAGATCTGCTATATGAATTATGTTTGTGAGGGATGGAGAAATAATTGATACTCACTTTTGTTCTTTTGTGTTGATTCTTTTAGATAGAAAGAACAAATAGACATTTCAAAGAGTCCAATGAGTATGGGAAGGCATTGACTCTTATATTTTAAAGAAATGTAAGAAAATTTTCAGCAAAATTGCATTAAAGATTAAAATATCATACTAGTCAATATTTTAATATAAGTCACAAATTCTGATTAGCTCAGGAGCAAAGTCATTCTATAAATAAATTTGTAAGACTGGTACTTTGTCCTGAAGTTTGCTCCTGAGTAATTAAAACTAAATTACCTGGGTGGTGCCTGTGGCTCAAGGAGTAGGGCGCTGGCCCCACATACTGGCATATAACAGAGGTGTGGTGGGTTCAAACCTGGTCCCGGACAAAAAAAAAAAAAAATAGATTACCTGAAATATCCATTTAATTGAGGAAGTAGAAACATTAGTACTATATGTAATAAAGAAATGCTGTAAAAAAATAAATGATTAGATGAAATATTTGAAGTAGGAGATAAGCTTAATTCTTCTATGACCCTGGCCATGAGAAAACAAGTTAAATTATTAAAATTAAATGCCAGAATAGCCTTAAATGTAATTGAAGTAACTTTTTCTTCATTAGAATAAAAACAGAATTTATTCCTTGCACATGCTTGCGTTACTAGCTAATTAGCATACGTCTTTATGTGAAGATAGTGTTGGTTCTAGCTGGATTTACTCAGCCTTGGTTTTGAGAAGAAACTAGTTATTTCAGGTCATTGTTATATCTTCGTGGCCAAAGATGATTAGAAAATGGCAGAATTGAGCTCGATACCCCTTCTCTTGCCACTTGATACCCTAAAGCCAATTCCGAAAGTTTGTGTACAATTGGCGTATTTGAGTTTGGTGTAATATAGACGAGGACACAGTTATATTCAAAAGATGTAAAGGAATTAAAGAAACCGTGCAACAGAGGACACACCCGGAGATGGTGCCTTACACCAGGGAACTCTGTAGTGGTCT
>CAUYON010178049.1:0-11651 GCA_963573935.1 Arctocebus calabarensis | reverse complement strand
TCTTTCCAAAAGGAACGTATTAGTTTGCATGCCCACCAGCAATGTAGAAGTGTTCTCTTTTCTCCACATCCATGCCAACATCTCTGGTTTTGGGATTTTGTTATGTGGGCTAATCTTACTGGAGTTAGATGATATCTCAAGGTAGTTTTGATTTGCATTGCTCTGAAGATTAAGGATAGTGAGCATTTTTTCACGTGTCTGAAGGTCGTGCGCCTGTCTTCTTTAGAGAAGTTTCTCTTCAGATCCTTTGCCCATCCTGAGATGGGATCACTTGTTCTTTTCTTGCTAATATGTTTAAGTTCTCTGTGGATTCTGGTTATTAAACCTTTGCCAGAGGCATAACCTGCAAATATTTTCTCCCATTCTGAGGGCTGTCTGCTTGCTATGCTTACTGTGTTCTTGGCCATACAGAAGGTTTTTAGTTTCATCAGGTCCCAGTAGTGTATTTTTGATACTGCTTCAACTGCCTGGGGGGTCCTCCTCATAAAGTATTCACCAATACTTTCAAGAGTTTTCCCTGCATTTTCTTCTAGTATTTTTATAGTTTCATGTCTTAAGTTTAAATATTTAATCCAGTGTGAGTCTATCTTCATTAGTGGTGAAAGATGTGGGTTCAATTTCAGTCTTCTACAGGTCGTCAGCCAGGTTGCCCAGAATTCTTTAAGAAGACGGGGAAAGGGGTAAGGGAAGGAAGGGGAGGTGGAGGATGGGTGGAGAGAGGGTAAATGGTGGAATCACAGTTATGGTGCATATTAGAAGGGACAGGTGAAACCTACTAAATGCAGAACACAAATGTTTTAACACAATAAATGAGAAAATCCCATGACGGTTATGTTGAACAGTTGGATGATAATATTTCAGATTGTATATGAAGCCTGCAACCTGTATCCCATGATTGCACTAATGTACACAGCTATGATTTAATAAAAAATTAAAGTTAAAATTTAAAAAAAAAAAGAGAATCTCTTGAGCCCAAGAGTTTTAGATTGCTGTGAGCTATGATGCCACAGCATTCTCCCTAGGTGACAAAGGAAAAAAAGGCATTAGATAGATGGATAGATAAATAGCCACAAATACACACCATTTTTTATTAGGCATTTTGCAAAATAACTGTTTTCCCTCATCAAAGGAAATTAGAATAATTCAGAGTCACAAATATTTTGAATAGGGTAAGAATAGAAACCAAATTGTTCAAGAGGAAAAAATACCAGCACCCCCAAATTCAATCCCACACAACCCATAAAGTGAAAAAAGTCCTGCCTATGCACAACATAATATATAGGTGCATTCAAATTTATTTAATCTATATTGTAATATATCTCTGGGAAGAGATTTTCACTACTGAGTATAAAGTTAATCTGATGCTCTCATAAATTTCAGTGGTTAACTCAGGTTGAAAAATATTTTATTATGTTCTACATGGAATTCCACTGTGCATTTATAACATACAATGAGCTTGTGCAAAACATGTTATCAATGTTTACTTATTTTAGTCTACATTTCACAATTTATTTCTGCTTTCATTATGTTTCTTTGGGCATTTTATAGATTGTTAATAACCTGTCCCTGGAATATCAAGAACAATGTACTGATGACAATAAATGGAAGTCATTACCTCTTTTGTAGAGGCAAACAAATTCAATTCACATCTTGGAAATGTTTCTAAAATTCACATACTTTGGGTCAGGAATTATGCTAAATTTTAGAAATATAAAGATTTGAAAAAAACACACAAGACTTTTTTGTTCCTTTTATGGTGCTCATTAATTCCATGCTATACTATTCCATTAGGATCAATATTTTTATGGAGATTTGTTAAAACAATGTATTCTTTTTTTTCCCAGAGCTTATGGCCAACTCCAGTCCAGCCCTTGAATTCTTCACATTTCTATTGAAATGACTGTTGGCAAACTTATTATTTCATGGAGATGTTCAGCAATTAGCCAGGAGATGAGCCCAATTAGTTCTAGGTGAAGTTGTAGCCTGTTTAAATAAAGAAATGAAAGCATAGTTTCTTTTGTCCTTTCTGCATGAACAACCCAGTGGCATTGTCTTGAAAGGACATTCCTCAGCAGTAGAGTGATTAAGAGGCTGTGCGAGGCTCCTGGAGAGAGCAATCACACCAATGCTACATTCATCGGTTTCTCTTTATGTTCCGTGTTAAAGGACCATCAGCTTAAAAATGAATTTCTCCTTTGTCTTGTTGCTGTGGTGCTGAGCAACTGGAAGCTATGTAATTGGCATCCATGGCAACCAAAACTGTATTTAATCCAGAGATATACCAGAACATATTTATTGCCATATTGAAAGTCACTGACATCTTATATTTTCAATACAGCAGCTTATGGCTTGACTGAAGAATGAGAGGAATAAGAAAGCCTAACTACCAAAATGTAAATAATTTCTTTTATCCAATTCTGTATATTGCTCAGGGAAGACAAATGATCCTTCAAATATTTCAAGCATTCCTGAAATTATCATTAAAATTATTTACGATTGGTAGTGAGGATTGGAAGTGAGTCAAGCTTTAAATTAAGTGCCCTGACTACTAAATGGAGTTCTTTTGCTATTGTGTAAATTTCAACATGGAATACAAGGCATAAATATGTAAGTGAGGAATTATTTTACAATTTGCAAAATAACTGTTTAGCAATAAGATGCTAAATAAAGGTACAGTGAAATGGCAAAATCATTAAGTTACATCCACATGATTTTAACACTGTGTCATAATATTAGGATGATATTTGTATTATAGACATGATAACATGTCAATGAGTGAGTTATCCTTTTTTCCTAAAAGTAATTTTTATAATTTTTCTTTGAGTAATATTCAGCACTCAAAATTAATCATTTTTCTCATATTTGACCATGAGGGATTTTTTTAAAATTTGGTCATCATTGACTTAAAAGAGGAGATAAGAAGGGAGTGAATTTTCCAAAATTCTTTCTTATTTATATTTTCACAAACATGTTGAATTCATGTTTTAACACCTTTGTGGATTAGCACATTGATCCAGGCAATCAACTATTATCAATTTCTTAATATGTACACCTTGTTCCAAAAAAAAAAAAAAAATATATATATATATATATATCTGACTTTTCTAGCAATAATGAAGTGTTAATGAAAAGCAGAGCAAATAGAAATTTTTTAGGACATAGTGAGTGTTAAGAGAAAAATGTAACAGAAAACTTAGATGAATTGATAAGTATAATTTAGCCCTTAAGATTCATTTAACAAAATGAAGAGGAACATGTGATAATATGTATTAAAATTCATCTAACAAGGTGTGGCTGGCAGACTCTAAAATCACTTCCCATAAAGCTTGGCCTAGACTAGTAACTTTCTTCTACTCAACAGATAATTACAAAAATGATGGAAGGTCATTTCTGTAATTTGGCTACACAAAACTGTGGCTTCCATTTGGGGGGCTGGCAAGCTTCCTGTCTCTCTTGCTGGTTTTGATAAAGTAAATTGTCATGTCAGAGAGGATCACGTGGCAAGATCCTTAGGGCAGACTCCAGTCAATATCCAGTAAGGAACTGAGGACCTAAGTCCAACAACCTTTAAGTAACTGAATCCTGACAATGAATCATGTCAGTAAAAGTCAAAGGGAATCCTTCTCCAGTTGAGCCTTCAGATGAGACACTAGTCCTGGCCAGCCCCTAGACTGCAGCTTCATGAGAGACCATAAAGCAGAGGGGACCAGGAAGCTAAGCTGTAACCAAATTTATGATCCACAGATGCTGAGGTCTAATAAGAGTATGTTTTTTTAAATTCACTAATTTTGTGATATTTTCTGAAATTAACATTTCCTATAGCTTTATATGCAGGGATTCCTGTACAACATGAACTCTTTGCAAACAAATTAGTAGGAGTTAGAAAAATGTGATTTAGTGAATATTTTCTCTGAACCTTCTGTAAAAACTCAATTCATAAAACTTGACTTTAACTCAACAAACCCTTCAAAATTTTTTTGAGGGGTTAAAACTTCAAGATAATAAAGGTAGTCAAAGCACAATCTCAGGAGCCAATCTAAATTACCAGTGATAGAACTTGAAGAACTTAGAAGAATGAGCAACTATTATATCTTTTAGGTTGACTCTCTTTCAAGCCAGTTGTGTTAAAATGAGCTATTTTCAAATGTTGGGCTGGAATAAACTCTTGGCTGGATCCTCTCAGGAATGCTGCAGTGCAGATAGTCTGTGTGGTGAATTAAAGTGCATCCATATGCTTTCTGCATGTAGCATGCAGGCAGAAAGACCAGCATTCTCATTTGAAAATTCAGAAACCTGGCTCTGTTCTTATATTGACAGAGGGCCATTTGATTCTCATTTGGAGGAAGGGCTGCCAGGGTGTCTGTGGATAGAATTTTTTTCCAAAAAAAATTTTCTTTTAAATTCACTCAAGTATTTTGCCAAGGACTCTGAAATCTAGACATCTGTGTTATTTGTTTGGAGGAAGAAGTTTTTTACCTGAATAAAATATAAATGATGGTTATTAATCATTGAGACTCTTCGGACCTTATTTTATATCATTCATGATATTTGCTTTCAGTGAGAACTTTAGCTTGGTACCCATGCCAGGGAGTATTAGCTGTAAATTGCAGCTTTAAGGCAATGAATGATTAGACTTGTTGGATAAAGGTATTTAATATTTAGAGCTCAGTACTGTATTTCTGCATTTGAAAAGGACTGCTGAACTCTTATTTTAACTTTTGATCTTTATATATACATTTTTTCTTTATCAAAAGATCATAGAATTAATTCAATAAATTACTAAAATTTTGTGCCAAACCATCAGTAAATCGTCATGGTCAACATGGAGTCAGATGTCTTTGGTTTGATTCTGTAACTTGCGTGCTGTATGAACCTGGGTGAGTAACCTGACTTCTCTATGACCTTCCTTCTGTGTAATATGCTGATAGTAATATTTGTCTCAGAGTCATTTGTGAAGATAAAACAAGCTAATAGAGTCATGGTCTTAAATCTTACACACATTAAGCCTTCCATAATTATGAAATGTTAAAATCACTAAGCTAGTCAATGAAGTTATTTTTTCTGATTACAGATCTATTAGAAGCTCCCTTGTTCATTAAGGCCAATCACAATTTGTTAAAACAAAAAACCTGTCAGCAGAGTAGCAAAAGATGTTTGTTTCCCTATGCTGTAGGACCAAAATCTCCTTCCAGAGTGGCAAAGAGCTACACCAGGTTGAACAGTAGTTTTCTTATAGTGACTCTTGAGGCAATTTCTTGCTCTCAAGGGGTGTGAACAGTAGCTCTGTGGTAATCATCAGTACTGCCTACCAATGCGCTGGTTCTCCTTGTTCCAGGCAAGACTGTACTTCACCTCCTTGAACTTGGGCATGACCATGAGATTTGCCCTACCTATATGTCTGGGTCTCCTTTTCTCTCCCCTCCTGCATTTTAGCAATGTTTTTGAGGATCAACCTTTTCACCAGTTTGTTTCATGGGGTAGACAGGAGATTGGGCAAAGTTAGGACTTTGTCTTTAATGAAATAGAGAATCCATCACAAAGATTAGCCATGGTCACGTGTATTAGATGGACAAAAAATGTGAAAAGATGAGAAGATGTTTAACATTAAGTTCTTCTAATATTTAGGGAATACTGAAAAAGGCATGAGCAATGATGGAGGAGAATGATGAAATGAAAGCAAAATCTCTCTAATTAGAGAGACAGAAATGAAAGTGCTTTGAAAATTAAAAGGAAAGACCACTGATATCGATTGTCCAATCTCATAGTTTGATACAGTGCAGGAGCCTGAGCCTGTATTGGTCAGCCATAATCTTTTTCACAGACTAAATTTCTAGGGCATACTTCTCCAGGTGTTTGACTTGGTTCTTCTGAACAACTAATTTCTGATAAGTACTGGTTAATTAAGAATGATATCTGTGTTTTAGAATTTTGAGTTCCTAACTATATTAATAATGTTGTCTATAATTTTTCTCTTTCCTCTTCATTTTTTTTCTTCTTATCCAGGTATGGTAATATCTGCAAGTTTAACTGAAGTTTAGTGTTTTTCCAATTTATAGTTTCATTTACTATTTGTACAGTCAGTTTGGGGGCAGCTAATTCATCTCATTTTGTCAAAAGCGAGGGCTAAGAATAACTCCATCTTTCTTCAAGGATAATTTTATTTTAGCTGAAACACCTACATTTGGGAGAGTCTGTCAGATTCACTGCCTCCTTAGTTTCTCTTGGCTAGTATATATAAAGAGGCAATCATGCCAGCTGACCCTTCACATTCAGAAACATTTTCTCAGCTTTATTGGACATTTGATGTCATTTAAATCTGATCTTTCAGTGACAATGTGTTCAGAGGTCACTTGGGAATCGTTAAACCCTTTGAGATTTTTTTTTAATATCAAGCTTTATCACCAAAACCATTTTTTAAAAAAAGAATCATATTTCAAAGGATAGTTAAAATTACTTTCTCTCACATCTTATCCTAAAATTTAAGTCTGTTGAATACAGTCAGTTAATATCTTTACTGAAATTCTTGTTTGCCACTAACACAATGTCTCCTGCTCCTATTAATGTATTGGTATACACCAGCAGAAGCAAAGCACAGTTAGTTGCCAAACTTGAAGAAGATTATTATTATTAATTTTTTTTTAATTTTTAAATTTTTATTTTAATTTCTTTTTCTTGTTGTTGTTGCATTTTGGCCAGGGCTGGGTTTGAACCCACCACCCTTGGTATATGGGACCGGCACCCTACTCAATCAGCCATAGGCACCGCCCTGAAGAAGATTACTTAAGAAAAGACCAAGAAATAAAAATGGCGGAAGGTAGTAAATTATCATTATCAAAGAACTATTGTTTTTGAAGGAGATGGATAAGTAGGTGACTGGTTCACCAACACGAGTATGTTTATTTGCTGTTGTCCTTTTATTTACAGACATTAATAGTCTAAGTTTGTTCCATATAGGAAAGTTTATTATTACAGAGGAATCTGGAATGAAAATGAGTCAAGCGATACTTCCTAGGAATATAATTTATAAGAAGAAACCTAAGAACAGTTTAGGACAGTCCTATCAACTCACTATGACTCAGAGGTATTTTATTTTTCTGGGCTACAAAACTACAGTATTAAGAAAGAAATTGTGTTGGTAAGGAAATGCTGAGAGCTATTTCTTTTTTTATGCATTGTCATATCCTTGAGATCACTTCTTTTTCAAAGGGATTTCAGTCATTGTCAGCCAAGTCTCTTCATTTAAGTTTTTGAAAAATAATGATGTTGTTTAATTAAGAAATATTAGCATGAGAATGATCATTTACCAGTCCAATATGTGATCTGCAAAATAAGCATTATCTGATAAGGTCAAACTGCACAAACCACGTAGTTATTCCTGAGGCTTGCGATATTTCTCACCGGTGGAAACTTTAGAGAGAAAAAATGGTTAATTAAATCATGGATACTAATTTTTGAGCATAATTTTCTCTTTTCCTTTTTTATTTTTTGTTTGGCTCCTGATAAAGTCTTCCAGAAATGAGTTATTATGGGAATAAATAACTTGGGTGAAGGAGCAACAGCTTGTCATAGATTAAAAACTGGTTATGCTTCCAGAAAAGAGTATCTTCTGTTTGAACAGAGGAAGGTTAATGGAAGATGCCCTGGGATGGAGATAGGAAACAGTGCTGCTTGATGTATATATTAATAACTTCACAGGCGAAGAGGCAGGGCTCTAACAGCCTCTCCAAAGAATGAGACCCAGGCTCTTGGAAATTCAGTTCACGATTTCCTGTGCAAACTTGTCAGCTCATCCATATTTCCCTCTGCTTGGAAGAAAAGTTCCTAAGTTATATCTGTTGGCCTCGATTTTAACTGCTGCAACATTATTGCTTCGAGGGGGATTGCTAGCTACTTCTCTTTGACACAGAGGGGACTTCAGCATCAGATAAAAATGTCATATCTGTTATTAGGTTCAGGACGCTGGGTAGCCACTTTCCTATGATAGAGTTTTAGAAAGAGCTCTATAAATAATCAGTAATATTTAGGGGGGGAAGTGAGCAGGGATGAGGTTTAAGATTCTTTTTACTAACCAAACACACACATACACGCAGATATACTTGGTCCCATAATAGACCTTTTTTGTTGTGAGAAATGAGTTCATGTAACTTAATTAGAAATAAAAATGTCACAGAACTTATTTTGATTATTAACATCCATATGCAAACATAATGTGACAACCTTGTCTAGGTGATGCTTGATTTTGCTGAGTTTTTTCTAAAGTTACTGTGGATTGTCAAAAAAAGATCAATTAGCAATTTAGACAGTGTCCTGTCTATGATGTTGCAGTCAAGATTGATCATTTGGAGTGTTCTGAGTAACCAGACACAGTCACCAGCTGGTTGGAGCATTCTGGTGCATGGGGATAGATGTGGTCTGTGAGTGTGTGTGTACATGTGTGCAGGGAAGGAGGAGGACATAGGCAGCAGCAGCTATGAGCATTTTCAAGACAGGTTGGAGGAGTGTGGGTGTAGTGAAACCAAAGAAGCCATAGGGGTGCATTTGTAAAGCCAAAATGTAGGGTCCCAAGGAGTTCTTCAAAGAGACAGAACATAACAGCTGGTGCCCTGCCATTGGCCCGGGACGCAGGAGCTAAATTTCTAGGTGAGAGGAAGTGCTGGCCAACTTCTGGGCACATGCAAGGGTAGCTTTATTTAAAAGATCATGGAGAGAGGTGACGGTCAAGAAAGACATGTGTGCTGTATCAATGAAGTGAAAGTGTGTGGAATGGCTGAAAATAATGGGTTTTGTTCCACAATGAGAGCTTTCGCAAATACTTGTGTGTATTAACTTCCATACTCTAAATGTCTTAGCCTAAGGGATGATGCTACATTTGGGGATGAACTGGTGTCTAGTAAATCTCTACCACGTTGCTTCCTTCAGTCTGTTCCTGAGCAAAGTGCACCCCTTCTATCTCTCGATGTCCCTCAATGTATGGATGACTTGAGCTTTTTCAGTGGCTGCTCTCTGCATGGAATCATTTACTGCCCAGATAGTCACATTACCCTTTCTCATTACCCTCTCTTGCTCAAATATCTTCTCCAATTATCCTTTCAAAATAGCATTAGTCACTCTTTATATTGGGAATAATATGAACTCTATAAGGGGAAGGCTTTGTTTATTTTTTTTTTTCTACTGAACTCCCAGCACCTCAGTGGTTGGATAATATGCTATACTGAGAAATATATGTGGAGACATGAAAATTGTTATAGAATGTGGGGAAAGGGGTAAGGGAGGGAAGGAGGAGGTTGGGTGGCGAGAGGGTAAATGGTGGAATCACACTTATGGTGCATCTTAGAAGGGACAGGTGAAACCTACTAAATGCAGAACACAAATGTTTTCACATAATAAATGAGAAAATCTCATGTCGAACAGTTGGATGAAAATATTTCAGATTGTATATGAAGCCTGCACACTGTATCCCATGATTGCACTAATGTACACAGCTATGATTTAATTAAAAAAAGGAAAAAAAATGGTATGTTTTTATTAGCTGATTCTCCTCTGGGCTGTGGATTCAAGACAAAAGGTCTTCCTTAGTTGATGCCGTGAAATGTGAGTATTTCCTTAGTAACTCTAACTGAGGCAGTAACAAGGGAAGACCAGATTTTCTCCTTTCTCCTTCCCCACCTCTTGCTCTCCACTCCCCATTTCAGATTAGCTGCAAATTCATTCTGCTTTATTTAGCCAAGGGAATCATTTACAAAGCAGCATTTTCTTGCAACTCTGCTAATTTTACCCTCTCAAACCTACTTAAGCAAATCCTCACAGTGGCACCATTTCAGGAAATCCTTGAATACACCTTCCTCGTCTGCATTGTTGACGTTTGCCAGTCATTTCTCCTTCAGCACTCCGCCAGTCCATGACCTTGAAATCATTATTGCCCTGTCTTTTGGCAGACGCCAGCTCATTACAGTTTCTCTGCCCCACAGGTGATCTGACTTTGTGAAGTTTTAAATGGGGAAGTTTCTAACGAACATGATTTAAGTTCCAAGGCCCTGTTAATTTGCTTTGGTACCTCGAAGAAAAGTGAAAGTCCTTCTAAATTTTTTAGGCCTGACCAAAGCTGGAAACATTTGTCCTCCTTCAAAGAGTACCCAGCTCCTGCCTTCTGATTTCACTCACAGAACTGAGTTTCTAGAACACTTGCAGTGCTGTTTGGAAGCCTCTGGGCAAGAAGCAGATGGATGAAACATTAGGGCAAGAGGAGGTGAGTGGTGGAAGAACAGCCACCACCTATTAAGTTGACTATAGCCAATACCTGCCACTGAGTGCTTGAACACGTTCCCCTGCTCTTTGCCGGCTTGCTATTTGAAAAATTCCTCTGTCAGCCTTCTGATCAGACGTGCAATGTGTAGGGCTGGGAAACTGCCATGAAACCATTTATTTTCATAATTATGTCTTACAACCCCAAAGTAGGTTTGATTTCCATCACTCACCACCTTGTGAGAATTATACCTCCCTTCTGACCTTCAATGAAAGCAAAACTGCCCATCTTCTAATAATTATTGAAAATAGCTCCTTTATATTAAAGTAGTCAATTTATTCAAAGTAGGATGCTTTTAAAAGTAAAAAAGACTAAAAGAAATTACATTTATATGTACAAATATTTATTCACTAAAGAAATGGTTTGTTATATTAATTTTTATTTGTTATAGAAATGTTGTAAAAAGTCTTGCCTAAAATCATCTAGTAAAGTCATCGATAGTAAAAGAAAACTCTATAAAAATTAAGGTAATATATCAATGTACATTAAATGAAAAAAAAAAGTTCTTATTAATGATCTGATTATTGGAAAAACAAATAATAATTATTCTTGTTATGCATTCATGTACTTAACCAGGCTTTTAGTCTTGTCTGTTTCCCACAATACATCATTAGTATTTTCCTGAAGAATAAATTCCCTACAATAAGGATCTTGTTTTTTTAAATTAAATTGACTGCAATTATTGCCAAAGTCGCATTTGAGAGAGAGGGTAAATGGTGGATCACACTTATGGTGCATCTTAGAAGGGACAGGTGAAACCTACTAAATGCAGAACACAAATGTTTTCACATAATAAATGAGAAAATCTCATGTAGGTTATGTCGAACAGTTGGATGAAAATATTTCAGATTGTATATAAGCCTGCACACTGTACCCCATGATTGCACTAATGTACACAGCTATGATTTAATAAATAAATAAATAAATACATTTGATAGTGAGATCTTTAATTGCTTTGTCATAATATTTTTAGTTGAGGAAATGCTTTCTCTATAGATGCTAATATAGCTAAAAAGATCAAATTCTGCTAGATAAGGAATATTCTTAGTACTCCTTTATTGGTACTTACACTCTGAAATTGTGTCTACGAAAGTATTTCTGTAGATACTATCTTTCTTTACTGTACTCCATCTATCTTGATTTGAAAATTGTTTTTGAGGTAAAACATTTTCAAATAAATTATAAAATTCTTATTTTATTTATTTATGATTTTTTTTTATAATTTTATTGAATCATAATTCTGTACATTGGTGCAATCATAGGGCACGATTCATATACATTCAGAAATGTTTTGATCATACTGTTACAGATAGCCTTCATGGCATTTTCTTGATCACTATATAAAGAC
>CAUYON010178048.1:0-15471 GCA_963573935.1 Arctocebus calabarensis | reverse complement strand
GTTTGATATGAGGACAATTAATGACAATTATTGACATGGTGGGGGTGAGGGAAGGGGAGAGCAGAGAGAGAAAGAATGAGGGAGGGGTGGGGAAAGGAAGAGCAGAGAGAGGGAAGGAGCGAGGGGGTGGGGTCTTGGGGTCTTGGTGTGTGCCACAACTTTTGGGGGCAAAACATGATTGTAAGAGGGAATTTACCCAACAAATGCAACCAGTGTAACATGGTTTCTTGTACTCTCAATGAATCCCCAACAATAAAAAATAAATAAATAAATAAATAAACTATTATTAAAAAAAAAAAAAAAGAAAATACAGGAGAAACAGCTTCAGGCTATTTTAACTTTTAGTTTCAGAATTTGTAGCAGTCTGAGAAAAACCAGTTGGTAGTTAGGCAGGTATTTTAAGAAAAAGATTTCACAGCATGCGCAATCCCCCAGATCAAAGTTTTAAATGGAGATGGGCTTTGCAAATTCTCACTTCAGACATTTAGCCAAAAAACATTGTCATGTGTTCCGTGAGGGGCAGGCCTGGCTTTGTTCACAAGGCAGGCATATTCTTCTACAAATAGTAGTCGTCTTTTGTGACGTTACCTCCAAATATAAGGAGTAGTAGTATTACCTAGATAACTTTCATTAGGTGTCCAAGCTGCATGAGGTAAATAGTTGCTGTGTCCACTGGAATGTGAGATATTGTTGCTTACCTTGTTCTGACATTAGGAGGGCATTAGCTGAGAACAAATAATTGTATCATGTGCTATAGAAAACAAGTCCTGGATTTTGGCCTCTTATTAACAGTCCTAAACTGCACAATAATACCGTTAGGCCAGAGGATGAGTCACAGCCTTTGTAGATCCTTATTCTAAATTTTCTAAGTTTTGAACAAATAAGTGGTTTATTAATTTTTTGTGTAGCCATTAGAACCTTGACTTTTTAAATTTTCCCTTAATTCACTTTGATGACTTAAAATTCCTACTCTTGGAGGCAAACGCTATTTAGAATCATAAGGAAGAATTGATTGACAAAATATTGAGGGAAGAGAAAAGATAAATTAGCTAATTTGTCAAATCCTCTGAGATAATATGAACTCAATAGATTCTTTCACAGTGACTTTTTTTCCTAGTGGAGATGAATGACCATGTCTTTGCTTTTCTTCATGTTCCAATTCATGGTTCCAGGATTACTGAAAACAAAATTGCTCATGGTGGCAGAGGAATATTTTATAATGTTAAACAATTTATGTCACTCTAATTTTGTATATGTGTGACTGTGATACGAAATGTATAAAGCATGATCTGGATTCTTTAGATTGGCAATAAAATATGAGTATTAAATGCTGGAATCCTGAATAATTTAATTTTTATAAAAATGTATGTGTATGATTGATGAAATTTCAAATCAATATTTTCAGCTTTGTTTAAATTGTATTTAAAGGTTTCATAATTAATTATAATTTGTATACATGTTTAATTCTAATAGATAATTGTAAATATTTGATGTTAAAATAGCCTTTGCAAGTATATCAAAATAATTCAATTATAATATTTTGCACTTATTTTAATGCATGTATTTTGATTAAAACATTCAAATTGCATACATTTTGATTATAGTTACATTTTATTTTCAGGTTATCATAGCTCAAATTTTATACTTTTTTATTATAATGTCATATTTAGTGAGATGACGGGATAAAAATATTTAAATTCATGGAATATTTTTATTAATATTTATTAACTATTTTAATATTCATATTTATAGCTTATAAATATAATATCTTTATTTTACAGCTCATTCAATCAAATATGTTTCTGTTTTGTTTTTTGAAAATACATCTGACAATGTAGGAGCCAAGGACGTATTTTATTTGATACTTTGTTATCTCAATATTTAATTTTACTTTTTTTTAGAGTTTATTGGTTTAAGTTTTGATTGGGTAAAACATACATATCCTATAAAATTTAAAGATGTTTCCCTGCTATATTTGTATACTAGCTATTTAGTTCTTTCTTTTCCTTACTTTTGTCTTTTAAAAAAAATTTAGTTATAACTGACATAATAATTTTACATATTTATGGGTACAGAGTATTATTTTGGGTACAGAGTATAATTTTGAAACGTACACAATATGTAATGATCAAATCAGGGTAATTAGCAGATTTATTGTCTCAAATATTTATAATTTCCCTGTCTTAGGAACATTCAAAATCCTTTCTTCTTGCTGTCTGAAATTACACAATAAATTATTTCTGACTATATTTACACCACAATGCTGTGGAAAACTAGAACCTACTCCTTCTATGTAGCTACAATTTCATATCCATTAATCAGCTCCTTCGTATCCTACAGTCCTCCCTACTCTTGCCAACCTTAATAACTACAGATCTCCCGGCTCCCTCTATGAGTCCATCTTTTCCAGCTCTCACATACGAGGGAGAACTTTTGGTCTTTGTGTTTCTGGCTGTTCTATTTTACTTAACATAATGTTCTCCAGGCTCATCCATGTTGCTGCAAAAGATGGGATTTCATTCTTTTTATGGCTGAATAATATTCCATTCTGTGTATATAGACCACATTTCTTTAACTGTTCTTCTGTTGATGAACACTTAAGTTGATTCCATATCTTGACTATTGTGAATAGTGCTACAGTAAACATGGAGGCCACAGATATCTTTTCCGTATGTGGATTTGCTGTCCTGTAAGTAAATACTCAGTAGTGGTATCGATGGATGAGATGGTAGCTCTGTTTTCAGTTTTTTTGAGAAATCTCCATAATGTTTTCCATAATGGGTGTACTAATTTACATTCCCACCAACAGTGTATAAGAGTTCCTTTTTCTCTGCAACTTCGACATTGTTGTTTTTTTGTCTTTTTAATCATAGCCATTCTAATTGGGGTGAGATTATCTCTTATTGTGGTTTAGATTTACATTTCCCTGATGATGAGTGATACTGAGTTTTGTTCATATATTTTTTGGCCATTTGTATATCTTCTTTTAAAAAATATCTGTTCACATTTCTTGCCTTTTAATCAGATTATTGGGTTTCTTTTTATTTTCTATTGGTCGAGTTACTTGTATACTCATCTTGTCAGATGAATAGTTTATAAATATTTCTCCCATTCTACAGGTGTTCCCTCTTTGATCATTTCCTTTGCTGTCCAGAAGCTTTTTAGTTTGATATACTCCTATATGTCTATTTTTGCTGTTGTTGCTTATGCTTCTGAAGTCTTACCCATAAAATCTTTGCTCAGATCAATGTCCTGAAGCATTTCATGTATTGTTTTTCTTAATTCTGAGTTAACTTTGCTTCTGAATTCTTTGCCTAGGCCGGTGTCCAGAAGAGTTTTTACTAGGTTTTCTTCTAGTGTTTTTATAATTTCAGGTCTTACATTTTAGTCTTTACTTCATCTTTAAGTTAATTTTTGTGTAGAGAGAGAGGTAGGGGTCCAGTTTGATTTTTCTGCATGTGGCTATTCAATTTTTCCAGCACTGTTTATTGAATAGGGCATCCTTTTCCCACTGTTTGCCTGTGTTGACTTTGACAAAGATTGGTTGGCTGATCTTTCTCTGCAGCTTTATTTCTTAGTTCTATATTCTGTTCCAATGATCTGTGTCTCTATTTTTATGCCCTTAACATGCTGTTTTAGTTATTATAGCCTTGTAGTATAATTTGAAGGTAATATGATGCTTCTAGCTTTGTTCTCTTGGTTTAGGATGGCTTTGGCTATTTGAGATCTGTTTTCATTTCGTGTGAATTTAGGATTTTTTTCTAATTCTGTGAAAAATGGCATTTGGTTTTTGACAAGAATTGCATTAAATTCTGTAGATTGGTTTGGAGTGTATGGTTACTTAATCAATATCAGTTCTTCTAATCCATGAGTGTGGGATGTTTTTCTATTTGTTTGCGTCATCTACAGTTTCTTTTATCAGTGTTTTCTAGTTTTCCTTGTAGAGATCTTTTACTTCTTGGTTAAATATATTCTTAGGGTTTTTTTTTTATTGTAAATGGGATTAACTTCTTAACTTGATTCTCAGTTTGATTATTATTGAGGTATAGAGATGCTTCTGATTTTTGTACACTAATTTTATATCCTGAGACTTTAGTTAATGCATTTATCAAATCTAGGAGTCTTTTGGAGGCATCTTGAGGGTTTTCTAGGTACAAGATCATACTATCAGCAAACATAATTTGACTTCCTCTTTTCCAGTTTGAATGGCTCTTCTTTTTTTCCTTTGTTTAATAGCTCTCCTAAGAATTCCTCACTGGTGTGTTTGAATGTCACTAGGTTGCAGACCTATGGAGGAGGCAAGGAGAACATGTAGCAAGGACCAGTTATATGTACCTGATCAAACTAAAATAATTCCATGAGAGAATGTATCCTCTTTTTACATGCAGAATCACAGTTGTTATTTGGAGAGATGCAATATAATTTTAGGAATGTAGAGTTCAGAATCACAGAACCAAGATGTAGTTTATATCTTGGCACCATTTTAAAGAGCATCATCAACTCAGTTTGGAATTTGCAACATTCAACTGCCCAGTACACAATTTAGTCAGAAAACAAGAAAAATGAAACTGATCTGAAATTCACAAGGCTTTCATTTTGATGTACACTAAAGTTGCAGAAATAAGACTAAAGGAAAGTGTCGTAGCTCTTTCTTTCTATTGCCTACCTCTTTTTCTCTCACCAACCAGTCCAAGAATTTATTTGAAGAAGGGAAGTGGAAAAGGGGTAAGTAAATAAGTTAGAACAGTCACAGAGCCTTGTTGTTTAACTACTAGTTTATCCCCAGACTCCACGAAAATAGAAAAAAAGAAGAATTTTAATTTACTACAATTTAAGATAAAAACATATGATGTAGAGCACATTTAAACAGAACTAGTTCAATATCCGAAATCAAAATTGTTCTTTCTTTGTCACCTGTTTATGTTCCTATTCCCAGGAACTCGAACAGCACATGACACTCATTATTCATTCACTAAATGTTGACTAAAAGAATGTATGTGCATTTGCTTTTGAAACTTGGAACAATGTCCCATTTATATTTACATCCTTCTGTTTCCTTTCTATCCTCCGTCCACTGATGATCAGACAAAAGAGAAACAGAGGTAATATCAGCAAAGGAATTAGAATTTCCAAACTGTAATGAGGATGGCTATGGATAGTTGTAGGAGGCAGAGTTCTACACCGCCTGCAAGTATGGGGCTGGATTTTGATTTAATTCAATTTAGCAAACATTTATTGAATGCCTACACTATGCAAAGTACCCCCAAAAGATATTGTGGGTTTACAGGATGAGAAAAACACAGAACACATCCATGTGCAGTTTTAAAGGATAGAAATTGTCTGTACAAGATGGAGGAAGATAAGTAGGGAAACAGTTCCACAAGTCAGCATTGTAGTCCCCAAAGGACTTTTTTCACTCTGTCAAAGGGAAACACTATAGTTATTCTAGCCTGTTTCTTGATTGCAAAAAAATAGAACCATGAACGTTTCTCTTCTGTTGATTACAATTTTCAAAGATTGTCAGTAGAGTAAACAAATACACATTAAAAATAATAAGTAAATAAATAAATAAATCTCCAGGAAGATTACAGACTTTTAGTGATGCTATACCAGGAGAAACCAACAATGAGACAGTGTCTCTGCTTATTGAAGACATTATAATTAATGTTTATAAAGCGCTCTGAGAAAGCAACATACTGCAGAAGGTTAGGATATTATTATTATTACCACAGATCTTCAAGCAGACAAGGTCTTAATATTCTTATAATCACAGCAGGAGTTGTTTATTCCCTGTGTAATTTTTGAGGAGAAAAAAATAGCAAACCCTACCCTCTTCATGCTTGGCTTGTCAGTTGTTCTTGTTATATGTAGCTGATCCTTAAGTGAACCTTCATTTAGGCTACTATTCATGTTGTCAATATTATTTTGACATTTGGTAATTACTAAAGGTCTTGTACATCTGTCTTTCCCAGAAGAGGAGGCACTAAATGCTACTTGGGTGATCATTGGGTTTGTAGGAACTCAGATTTGACGCTATTCTTTTGGTGGATAGCATGGCTTATGGAATGTTTCCAGTTCTGGATACACAGATTGTGCATTTCATTACTCACGGAGTCTGTGCCACCCTGATATTATGTGTTTGGTAAAGTTAACTATTGGTTGAAAGGAGACTGTGGTAAACTATGAAAATATATAATGCTTCACATGTATTTTTAATTACATGTGAGATTTCTGAGAATCTAGAAATTTTCAAAAATAAAAGTTAGAAATTGGAAAAGTGGTCAGAAATGTCTTAGGAACCTCTTTCTATGACTCTTCAATGGACCTCTCCCCAAAGATAAATAAGACCTCAAAGACCAGGATCAAGAAGGAGAGTTACACTGACAATGAGGTGGATACTTTCAGAATTACTGCACAACTGTTTTCACATGTAAGCTTTTTCTTATGAAATTTTATAGATGACATCTTCTCCCATTGTGAATTTTCATTTGTGGTCATTAGTCCTACCAGGTCCAATTTTCCTACTTGGGATTATGCAGATATAAATTTTGATATGAATATTTGATTATTCTGTCTAATCAGTCAAAAATGTTAAGATATTTTAATTTTAGTTATTGCCAATTATGTATTTTTATTTATTTCAACCAAAGTATTATAAACCAGAAAAAAAAGGTATTCTCTTAAAATCGATGTTCGTATAAATTGTGAACAACTCTTGTGAAGTAGAAAGACTAAGAAAACTGGGAAGAGAAAGGGGAGGTATGGAGTGATCTGGATGGGGCAGCCCAAAAGGTGGGAGAGAAGAGAAAAGAAAGAAGAGTGATGTCATGGTGAGAGGGTGAGAGATGGCCACAGAATAGAGGCAAAGTAAGGAGTTGGGAAAGCGAGAGACCAGAGGAAAAAGGGAGTTTTAAAATGTTCTAGAGGCACAATGACGAAGTCAACCACCTACTTTGTTCTCTGCTTCCTCTGTGGTAGGAGATTTCAGGTTAACGTATTTTTCTCTTTACTGCCTGGCACAGTGCCTAGCATATTATAGGTTCTCAATTACCACTTGACGAGTCAATAGATGTTAGTAGATCAAGTTGGCTTCCTTGCTGTTCCTTGAATACCCCAGTCTCCCTTCTCTTCCTAGAACGTGTCCCTAGATATCTGCTTGGCTCCCTCCTTCACCTCCTCTCTCCTCCTTTTCAATCAGGCTGGCCCTGAGCAGGGTAGCGGAGAACTGCATCTGCATCCTCTAACTAGTGCCCTGCCCCCACCCAGCTCTGATCATCCTTGACATATCATGTATGTTTGATTCTCTGGTGTATTTATGGTTTATTGTCCAAGTCGGCCTGCTAGAACAGAGTTTCCCTGGAGAGGGGTCTTGGCTTCAGTTGCTGATTTCATCCACGTACTTAGAACAATGCCTGCACATTGTTGTCAATCAATAGATATTTGTTGCATGAATGAATTGACCTAGTAATATTATCTGGTCATGTTTTCTCTTGTTCTCTTTTTCTCCCACTCTTTCTTTCTTCCCCTTCATGATAGTTGGCAGAGAACCACTCCCTTCCTTCCTAACTTGTGTTTTACTTCACTGTTTACTCAGCTACACTGCACCAACACCTTACATACTACTCGTATTCCTCCAAAAGGTCTTTTTATATTGTTACTCCTGTCTGAGGAGGCCTGAACTGTTGTCCAAAGAACACACCCTGGAACATCTAAGAGCTCCAAGTCAGCCTGGATCAAATTTACTGAAAAGCTCTTCTACGTATTGATTATTTTATCTATGTGTTAGTTATTTTCTTTCTAGGGTAATATAGTTACATAATGGCTTTTTAAGGCTTTTTCATGCCATCACAAATCCCTTTGTTGAAGTAATTTTCCATGCAGGAATGGAATTCAAGGCTTGTATTATTATTTGGTTGATATTCTGCCTTTTTTTCTTGCTTTATTTAAAAGATAAGCAGATCCAATTATTGTGTTAGTTCATTGTAAGGTCTATAAGTTGTATTCAGATATTTGGGGGCCAGTGATGCTCTTAAGTGTGGTTTACTCAAGTGTTTTTTCCTCTAATCCCTAAATCCAAAGATATTTCAAAGTAAACTTAACTCATATGTTTTCCATTCATTTGCCCTTAGGGCTTTAAAATTGGGGAGGAGGTGATGGCAGACAGGAAGGTAGTGTTCTAGGAACTGACTTCCTGTTTCACTGCCACAGACAGATCATTCATGAGCCACAGACCTGGTCCTTGGCAGACGCCCATACCTATATCCTTTCTTGTTCCCTTTTAACTGAAGCTCCAACCTCAGTACACACCAGTGTCAATACCAAAGAAAGGAAAGTGGAAAGAAGCTGTATTTTCTATCGTAGAAGCCCAGATTCCCAGAATCTTAGGCTTGAGATTCTGAAGACCTTTTGGTCCATACAGTGTGTGATGCTAACTCACCTGAACAGTATCCTGGGTAATCACCTTTCATCCGCTGCTCCAGCCACCCACCATGGTGTGAGGTGGTTGTAGCTACTGGGGAGACTCTCATAGGGAACTGGGTTTTCTGTTCTTTTCTCCGGTCCAGTTCTCTCCAGCCCCCTTCATCCACTCTGTGGGAGTTAGTTACTTGTCCTCTGTGCTGCCCTCACATTCTCTTCTGAGAGGACCCCACTTGCCCCTGTAACTTCAGTCTGCCCTGTCGATGGGTCATTCCTGAGTCAGGTCTTCCTGGTCCAACTACCCGTGGAGTGTGATACTGTGCATGGGACACATGACCTTAAGATAAACCTGCTGAAACTGACCCATTACGTCAACCTCTCCTCTAAATCTTGTTACCCATCTGTGTTGTCATTGCAATAATGGCAAGATGCATCTAAAGTCTGTTCTTTCTACCTTGTCCCTCTTGGTTAGGCGACAGGTCCTATGATTGTGACTACAAAGTAGCTCTCAGATCTGCCCCAGTTCTTCTGTCCACCAGCTCTGCTTTAGTTCAAGATTTCATCTCTGCTGAGCAGAGGTAACATGCTCATCCATCATGCCCTGTCCACTGCCCATTTTCACCACCAGTCCTTTCTCCACGTTGCTGCTTGGGTTAGCTCTCTCCAGGTCATGGGGAGAGCAAGGCCGTGTGGATAGGCTCCTCCATCCTCATCTTATCTGCATCCTTTTGTAACCCAGTCATGTAGAAAAATGGTCAGCTAAAGAGAAGCCAGGACTAGAGTGTGGCAACTCACTAGAAAATCTTCAACCTAACTTTTTCATCTCCATTGGATTCTGAATCTGAACTACTGAATTTGTCCCAAACTGCCTGGGCTTTTAGTGACTCTGAGGTCCTGGCTAACTTCCCTGAGCCCTTCTCAAGGTGATGCTTGTCTAGGAGGTCATCAGCATTCCCCCCATCTGACCTGTGGCTAACACAGGACTCACCCACACTTTTGATGGCCCTCCAGATTGCCCTCCAGAGCTGAGTGGACTCCAAGCCCTTATCTCCTTGTCAAACTACCTACCCACTGGGGAGAGGCACAACTCTCCCCAGCTTAGACCTATTTGGGGGGCTTTTCCCCAGTGCACACCCAGTTCTTTGAGGGCAACTACATGGTCTTAGCTTCCTCTGCATATTACTGCCTGATACATAGTAGGTCTCAATTAATGTCCTTTGAAAGAATGAATAAGTAAGTGAATGAATTTCTATCACATGGCCTGACTTTCCCAGTCTCGTAACACCCTCTGGAAAGGAAATAAGATTATTTTCCCTAAGTGAACCTAAGCTATGATCTTAGGTACCTCTGATCACTATTTATTTCTCTACATTTCATATGTCAGTGAGCCATTCTAGACCCTTACACAATGCCCTTGTCAAACTCATTGGTTTAATAATTTTCAGGATCAATTTTCCCTTTTCAAAGAGCAGAACTATGTCTGCTGGCCTGCAAGTGTCCAGAATAATAACTTATCCAAGCTCTCCCACCTTGTGAATGACCAGCTGACCTCTCTGTACCCCCATACTGTGGGGCTTTCCATGGAGACTTGTACACATCTAGTTTGAGCAATACCTCTAAATATTCCTGGTATTTTATATTACTTTCCATTTCATTGAAGCAAGATGATTTTTTTCCTGTTGTTTTTACCATCTCTCTATCCATATTCAGAGACTGAGCTTGCATGTAATCATCTAATTAAGATATGTTTTAACCTAGGTGCAAGGATTAGCCCTTACTGGTGGAAATATTTCCCTTTAATGCCACTCTTTTCATCCTTATCAAATACATTAATTCATTGGACCTGGCAATATATCTAATTATCCTGCATCTCCAGGCGCTACAGCTCTCATGGCTGCTGAGTGTTAGTGAATGTGCCTTTCTAGACCTGGCCTCTGCCGTCACTGCACATGTTCGTGTGTCTTTTCTGCTCCATCCTGCTTCTCAACCCAGCTTAACTACAAAAGAGCTGCCCATTTCCAAAGGCTGTTCTTCCAATGGATGCACACATTGAGCCACATAGAAAAGGGGACTGAACTCAATGACCTCTTGAGTTCTCCCCGGTTTTATTATTCTGTGAAGACAGTTTAGTGTAAATGATTTAAAAGGGTTAGTCAGAAAAAAGTTCTTTGTTCATCAGTGTTCTTAAATTTCTCCAGAGTTCCACTAGTGGGAAACTTACAACTTGTTGTGTGGGGCTTCACGAGGTGGACAAGGGAACTGCGCAGAGAGCATGGCACCTGCCCCATAGCAGACCCAATAAGCATAAATATAGAATAATAAAATAAAATATAAAATAAAATAATAAAGGAAAATAAATCTCCCCAGAGCTGACATTTTTAACTTAGTATCATAGAGTAAGTAGCAAGTTATTGCCAATCTCTGTCTGAAGCTTGAAGGGAAAATGCCCTGCTGGGAATCTTCTATTTTTAGCAACACAGAATTTGTAGATGCTCCTAACATTAAAAAATAATGAAATTCCTTAAAAGCTTATAGAAAATGGAAGATATTTATCCTTGGTCGGAGAAGTCAGATCTTTCTGATTTCCGAACATCTCCCCTCAGTTACACCTATTGGAAAGAGCTTTGCTTCAACTCAGAATGTGACTGCTAAAATTCACACATATGGCAAATATGAACTAATCAGACCACAGCTATTTTGCTGCATTCCACGGTGTCTCATTTATTTGTTTAATTTGCAGCTATAGCAACGAGATTCCACACTCCAGGCTGTTACACAGCCCCGCAGTATGATCAGCTTGGGTGAAGTTTGGCTCTCAGTGCTGTTCTCAATTGAAGACATATGCACAACCTCACTAACCACATTTTTTAACCTGTTTTTTCACACCGGGCAGACGTGCAAAACTTACATAAAAATATGAAAAGTAACCTTCTGCAAAGAGAGCAGGCAATTAAAAGATGCTGCGACCTTCTTTTCCACAGCATCACAAAGCTTAAAGTTTTCTTGGCTTGCTTTTCCAATGCCCGGCTGCGTCTGAAGCAGGCCGCCTCTCCACAGAAAGCTTGCTCCAGCAATGACTAAAGGACTGACCTGGTGCCATGCATGCTGCTCCGCATAAGAAGGGCATTTGGAAATGACCTTGAAACGGAGTTAATGAAATGCAGGCCTTCAAGAAGTGCCATTTCACGAGAGATATGCAGATGGGTATTTGCAGCATTATCAAAATTCAGCTCCTTCATTTGGTATTAAATTACCCTGAGTTTTTAAGCTACATAAGGAATGTTGCTCACTCTCTATTAGTTGCCCTTTGTGACAGGTTGGAAAAATTAGGTAATGGAGAAAATTGGCATTCCACTGTTGTTTTTCTTAGGTGATTTTTTTTAAACATTTACTGAAGGAAAGGGAGATGCTCAAAGGGCACAATATTAAATAGGGAGATGGGAGTTTAATATGCAGAATGAGCTGAATGAGGATGAAGTTAGTGAACAGACTAACGATGAGGGGAGGGGATCTCTCTCTTCACTTGTAAACTGCTGAACTCAACAGCTTCAGGCTCTACGAGGGGAACATTTCTTCATCTCAGTACATGAATGCACAGGGTAAACGGTGCTTGCTGCTTAAACATTAAGTGATGTTGACATCCGTTGTTGCTATATGGTTTTCCATTTTACACAGTGATTTTTTTATGTTGGTGCATAATGTGGCCTGATTGCATTTCACACGCCAGTGAGGTTGGCTGACATGTCAGGATCTGGATCACACGAAGCTGTGCCTTAAGCTTGTTTGGAAGTCAGGGTTGATGTGACCCCCTTCAGCTTTCCTTGCTGTAATGTCCTTTCCACAATTGTGGTGAGGCTGAGACAAGCCAAGTTTGTGGGACAGCAAAAGAGCGTTGGGAAACGAGTCAGATGTTCTCTTAAGCCAGTTCTTAGATTTTTGTACAAAATGAGATTCTGCATTGCTTTAAATAAATAAATAAATAAATAAGACCATTCAAGCCCTTGAGAGGTCTGTAAGAAAACTATAAAATACCTCTGGCCAATCTTACTGGACTTAGATGATATCTCAAAGTGGTTTTGATCTGCATTTCTCTGATGATTGAGGATGATGAGCATTTTTTCATGTGTTTGTAGGCCATGCACCTGTCTTCTTCAGACAAGTTCTTTTCAAATCCCTTGCCCACAAGGAGATGGGATCACTTGTTCTTTTCTTTTCTTTCTTTCTTTCTTTTTTTTTTTTAGAGACAGTCTCACTTTGTCACGCTCGATAGAGTGCCGTGGTGTCTCAGCTCACAGCAACCTCCACCTCTTGGGGCTTAGGTGATTCTCTTGCCTCAGCCTCCCAAGTAGCTGGGACTACAGGTGCCCACCACCAATGCCTGGCTATTTTTTGTTGCAGTTTAGCCCGGGCCGGGTTTGAACCCACCACCTTCGGTATCTGGGGCCGGGGCCCTACTCACTTAGCCACAGGTGCTTCCCAGATCACTTGTTCTTTTCTTGCTGATACGGTTGAGTTCTCTGTGGATTCTGGTTAGCAGCCCTTTGTTAGAGACATAATCTGCAAATATGTTTTCCCATTCTGATTTAATTAAAAAAAAAGAAAGAAAGAAAGAAAGGAAAAAAGAAAACCTCCGGCCACCCTTATTTTTAAAATTCTGATAATCTTCATGAAGTAATCCTGAGAAACAGCAACTTCCCAGAACATTCACTTTTACTTTATCTTGCATTTTTCAATTGGAAATTTGATATTTCTGTAGTTTAAACTAGATTCACTAAAAGGAAGGCATTTTTTTCCTCATAAGCTCAAACCTTCCAGATTCATCATTTTCTAGTGTTACATAAGTAAGCCGTGCAACTAAGCTAAAAGTCAAAATTAGAGATTATAGTTGTTTGCACAGTTGTTCACTTTTTATACAGTAACTTATGTGAAAACCAGGCTTGTATTTGCAAAGAAAAAGTTTTTGCATGCAGCAATTTATATTGAAATCAAGCTTGATGATTTTTCATTTGGTTTGCTAAGTATCATATTACTAAATTATTTGCTTGTGGTCCCCTCCACCCCAATTGGCTATATTTGGTGAGTTCCTTGAAAAGTTCTGATGTGAAAATCAGAAAGATTTCAGTATCTTACTTCATTTTCTGTATTGATCTGTCTTAAAGGTGATTTACATTTTGTTAAAGTTCAGACTGTTTTTTAACTTTTAATTAAAGAACACATAGAGCCTTCTTCCTAATCTAAAGCCTTCTTACAATAATGTAACTGAAATTCAAAGTATTTGCCAAAATGCTTCTCAACTTCTTAAACAAAAGCAAGAATGTGTCTTAGTCCATTTTGCCTGCTGAAACAAAATGCCATAAACTGAGTAGCTTATAAACAATCTACACTTATTCCTTACAGTTCTAGAGGTCAGGAAGTTCAAGATCAAGGTGCCAGCACAGTTGGATGCTGGTGAGGGCCCACCTCCAGATTACAGATTGCTGATTTCTCCCTGTGTCTTCATGTGACTGAAGGGGCTAGGTATCTCTCTGTGGCCTTTTTATAAGGGCACTAATCCACTCATTTAGGGCTCCACCCCAGTGGTCTAATCTCCTCCCAAAAGTCTGCTTCCTAAAACCTTTGGGGTTAGACTTTCAGCATGCAAATTTTGTGACAACATAAAATATTCAGACCATAACAGGAAAAAAAAAAGGGAAGGGCAGCAGAGAATATCAACCATAAGGAACACCATGACCTCTGGTATTTAACTGCATGGATCACATGTCACAGGAGGTAAGAGATAGAAAGAGAAGACCCGGGCCAATGGAGACCCTTTGTGCCTTTGCTGTCCTGCCGACCTCAGGCACTCAGTACTGCCTTTCTCCTCCTGGTGATGTTTTTTATTTATCTTTTCAGTAAACATTTTAGATATGAAGGAAGTAGGGAGTTTATCATTATTCAGTATAATCGGAAAATATCTTCACCTTTAAGCTATCCTTAGAAACATATGAGATTATTTTTGTCTGTGAACAAACTGTAAAGCATTTTCTTGTGAAAAACTTCATTCCATATGCTGGTGCGGTTCTCCCAGTTGAACAGAGGCTGTCTTTCCAAGTCCCTGAGTGAGAACTTTCTCAAAGTTCAAACATGATGGGGCCTTGCCCTCTTTGCTTTCATGTCTTATCATTGAAAATTCTCTCTCAAACCTTTTCTATGTTATGTTCATTTTTTTCATACTAGTACACGGTTCAAAGAAATATGATCCCCATTAAAAACTCTTTTCCTTTCAAACCCAACCCCCTTTATATAGACCTTAATGATGCTTTTGTCTTTTCATGCCATTGAAGCTGCATGTTCAATGCAACCTAGGGCAGCCCTAGTTGGCTTAGGTAGCAATCTCAGAGATTTTTGATGGATTCAGTCTGGGATGGGGCCAAGACACCATGCGTATTTTTTAATTGCTCCCTTACATGGTTCCGAGCTGGGTTTTAGGATCTCTAAATTCGTTGGTCTCTCAGGCATCCTTGGGGTTCAGAAAAAGTTATTAATGGAAGAACACAAACAGAAGATGTCTAGAGCTGAGCTGGATGGAGATTGTGGCAAAAATACAACCTGAGTAAATGTACACAAAACAGGCACATAATCAACTATAATTAACTCGTACAGGTTGATTACAAGATGGCATCTCTGTCTAAGTTTCTACAGCAATAAAATACTAGAACTATCTCAACATCGCAGGAAAAATGAATTAATATTAACATTTATTAGAAGATTAGGCTCGGTGCCTGTGGCTCAGCGGGCTAAGGCGCCAGCTATGTACACCTGAGCTGGAGGGTTCGAATCCAGCCTGGGCCCGCCAAACAACATTGACGGCTGCAACCAAAAAATGGCCGGGCGTTGTGGTGGGCGCCTGTGGTCCCAGCTACTTGGGAGGCAGAGGCAAGAGACTCGCTTGAGCCCAGGAATTGGAGGTTGCTGTGAGCTCTGATGCCACGGTACTCTCTCCAGGGTGACAGCTTGAGGCTCTGTCTCAAAAAATAAATAAATAAATAAATAAACATTTATTAGGGCTCGGCG
>CAUYON010178044.1:0-22384 GCA_963573935.1 Arctocebus calabarensis | reverse complement strand
AAAAAAAAAAAAAATTATGATCATCTACATACTGAACAAAATTCCAGTTTGCTGGTAACTTAAGAAATAGCTTAACCATCTAAAATTAAGGAGGATGGATATAACCATTTTCCCCCTACATGTCTGAATTTTACGTATCTTAGATAAACACTGCTCTTACAGCAGCACGTAGTCAACTTGTTTAAGAGAAAAGCAAAAAGGTTTGTTTCTAAAATTGTGATAGTATAAACAAGGTAAAGAAACATTTTCACATATAACTTTTTCACATATCAGGTTGCGCCCAAAAATATAATCACTGAGTCAAAGGCATAAAGTTCCTCAGTGAACAACATAAAAAAAATCAGATTGGAAAAAAAAAAAAAAAACAGATTGGTAAAATTCTTAAAATTTTTTTTTCAACAAAGCCTACAGGACCGAATATTCCCAAGCTGTCTCCCATCCAAGTACTAACCAGGCCCAGCTCTGCTTAGCTTCCAGGACCAGATTGGTAAAATTTTTAACTTAAAAAGTAGTCTTTTAATTCACAATTACATAAACTCATCACCGTATGCCACCAGCCTGATTTGATCAAAGATTACTAGAGCATTTAAGTGAAAGACTACTTCTGTTTTCTCCAAGAAACTGAACATTCTCCCTCACTTCCCAATAATCATTAATTCCTACTTAACACGATTTTTTTTTTGTTTTTGGAGAGACAGAGTCTATCGCCCACAGTAGAGTGCCATGGCATCACACAGCTCACAGCAACCTCCAACTCCTGGGCTTATTCAATTCTCTTGCCTCAGCCTCCCGAGTAGCTGCGACTACAGGCACCTGCCACAATGCCCAGCTACTTTTGTGTTTTGCAATTCGGCCCAGGCCGGGTTAAAACCCACCACGTTTGGTATATGGGGCCAGCCCCCTACTTGATGAGCCACAGTGGTTCTTATTGGAAATACCCTCAGGAGAAAAAAACTTAGGTCCCCTGATTCTGACACCCTTAGTAAAGTCTTAAGATTCTAGATTTATCTTTAAAAGTCAAAAATTAGTCATCCCTCTGTCCTTTAGTAAATTAGCTAGACTGTACTGGAATTTAAGCTCAACTAGGTGTAAGAGGGTAGCAGCAAGTGAACCAAAATAGCTCTTTATATTTATACTGAAAGGTGAATCCACCCTGCACACATGAAAAAAATCATCTCTTTCTTGTGTATCTTTCCCAATTTAAAACATGAATAATGTTAAAACGAGCCAGCATATCAGTAAGTAAATACTCCATGTAAAATTTTTCTTTGCGTTTTTATGGAAAGCTTGCTCTTAGTATTCAGGGTTCTGTTCAAACATTTTTAAGAGTTAATTTTAGAAATGAAGGATAGATAAAAACTTCCATTAACATGTAATAAAAAAGGTCATTTTTGAGATACAAGCCATGTAAAAGTTCAAGCACTGAGAAAGTGAAATCTCCCTGGCAAATTAAGCTACTCAACAGCACAAACTAAAAGTTCATCTGTTCAGTTGGCTGTACTAATCAGAATTTACCATTTTTTTATCGAGGCAAAGCTAGCTGTGGTCTGGACTAGAGTGCAGTGGCACTATCACAGTTCACTGCCACCTCAAACTCCTGGCTCAAGTGATTCCTCTTCTTTAGCCTCCATAGTAGTTGCTGTGACAACAGGTGCATGTCACCAAACCTGGCTGATTTTTCTAAATGAGACAGAGGTCTCCTTCTTGCTCAGACTTGTCTCCAATGTCTGGCCTCAAGCAATCCTGCCTCAGTCTCCCAAAGTACTGGGATTACAAACTTGAGATGACACACTCCCATTCATTGCTTACTAAATGAAGCTTATAAATTTACACTTGGTAGTAAAGCAAGATGATAATCTATAAAATACCATAAGAGCCACTTCCAAATCTTCCTTTTTAAAAATTTTTTTAAAACCTTTAATATGGTTCATAATCAGAATATAATGAAGGGCGGCGCCTGTGGCTCAAAGGAGTAGAGCATCATACACCGGAGGTGAGGGGTTCAAACCCAGCCCCAGCCAAAAAAAAAGAAAAATACAATGAACATTACAAATGAATAAACTCATGATTATACAATAAAAATAATATCAATGTTCAGAGTTACCTAAAGGTTTGTCTCTTAGTTCTGGACTTGATATCATTTCTACTTGTGCATAAAAGCAATCCAGATCCAGGTGTGCTATGACTCTAGACGAAAAACTTCCTGTTGGCAACACTTCATCATAAAATCCTGCACAATATGCAAGAAATACAAACATAAGTTCACGCTGGATATCATCAGTAAGCAACTGACAGTTTCCTAAAACATGATACGGTTAAAAAATGAAGACCTGTAAGCTTTTTCCTTCATTTATTATGACTCAAAATATCTAAAAATTACAAAGACATGAAACTCCATCTACAGTAGGGTCTTCAGTCCTGATGAATTAGCATTTCTTGCTGCACTGCATTTTTCTCAGGATAGCAATAAACTTGAAGCAGAAAAGTCTTGACCAATGACGTAAGAGCTATTAGCAAGAGTGAATACTATCACTTGGTAGTGCACGGTAACTTTTACAGTACATTGGAAGGGGCAGAATAGTTGAAACAACACTGACATTAACCAACTTGAAAATTATAAGTGGCACATCCTTACATTTAAGAAAACTGTCAGAAATACAAAATAGCAAACGACAATTTGTGGGTTCCAGTGGACTATATTTAGTTCCCATATCACAGCAGAATTATCTGGTATAGCGCTAAATTTCCAGTGCCTACTTAATAAATACTTCTAATTAAGTCACCCCTGGGGTAAGGGATGACAGAGGTGACTCTTGCTCTTAGCTCTTAACACTGGTGAAAAATGAGGCAGGCTAAATGCAATGTAATATTCTAGTTTAGATCCTGGAACTGAAAAAGACCATTGTGGGGGAAAAAGCTGATAAAATCTGGAAAAAAGTGTATAGTTCAGTGAACAGCATTATTCCAATGTTATTTTCCTAGTTTCGACAAATGTACCAAGTTGATGTTACCGTTAGGGGACATCTATTTTGCAAACGTTCAGATAAATCTAAAATTATTCCAAAATTCAACAACAACAATGCAGGGAATGAGAACCAGTGTCACCAGGCCCTGGGTGGGCGGTACAGACGCTAAGGTGGGGAACAGACGCTGGGTCCCTGGGTCACCAAAGAGCAGACCACAGCCCGCGTGCCTCCTGCTGGGTTCGAGCCAACCACTGCCGCCAGCGCGGAGGCCGCGTCTCAGCCTCTGCCAAGTGAGCGCCACGGCCTTCCATTTCTCCACCCGTAACTCGCCGGGAACCTCGCCGTTTTCGTCAAGCTGTTTGTGGGGCGCCGCCTCGCCCCCCATGGAGGTAAACAGGCAGGTACAGATGCGCCCTCAGCAAGCATCTGTCGTTGCTGGTGCGCCCCAGAGGTAAAGCCATCCCACTTCGCGTACCCGCCGCGAAACTCGAGGCGGAAGGCAGCCCTTCCGAGCGGGCGGGGGCGGGGGCGCCCCAAAGACTGCCGCCCCGGGCATCCTCCCGCCCCGCCCTTCTCATTTACACCCCGGGAGGATGCCCAGCTCCTCCACCCCCAGCGCACCCTGCGAGCCACCTGCCGCCCCCACGTCCTCCAGCTCCATGACCCAAGCCTCGTTCTCTTCCTCTTCTCCGCTTCCTTCTTTCTCAGGCTCCGCCCCTTTCTCCATCGTCGCGGCCAACCCCAGCGCAGCTTCCGGCAGCTTCCGTCTGGTCTCCAGGGAAACCGCGGCCGACCGCCCCCAGCCGCTCCGAAACTGGCGCCTGCGCGGTTGTGGCCTACCAGCGTATTTCCCGGAGTGATGCGCGCCCGGGAATCACCCAGCCCCGGGGGTTGGAGTTCACTCTTGCCCAGTCAGGCTGCGAATGGGACAGTGACTGTCCACATAACTCGTTTTTTTCTTAAAGACTTTGGAATTAGGCGCACATCACAAATTTTAACTTTTTTCTTTGTTCTGTTCCCCTGGTCGACACAAGTGCTAATCCTAAACCTGAAGGATTTATGTGATGAAGGCGGGCAAAGGGTACATGTTAGGGTAAGAGCAAGGTGGCTTTATAAACTAGTATGTTTAGCAGGTGTATTAGTATGTTGTATTTTGTTTGCTGTTTTATTTAAAGATATTGGGACAAATTAAATTTTTAACTGAATAGGATTTTGGTACGTGACTGTTGGAGTTCTGACAAAATCTCCAATTGAGCCGTCCCCCCAGCTGTTAACTGTATGACTTTGGCTGGTTGCACAACCGCTCTGAGCCTTCCTTGTTCCACTGTAAAAAAAAAAAAAAAAAAAAATTGTCTTGAAATTAAATGAATGAATGGCTAAAAACCAACATATACTTTAATATTGTTAAGACAAAATTCCCCCTTGAGACTTCCCCCCTCCCAATCTTGTTAACTGTGATTTTGAGCAGGTTGCATAACTACCCTGAGCCATAGTTGTTCCACTGTTAAAAAAAAAAAAAAGTTTATCTTGAGATTAAATAAATGAATGGATAAAAACTAACATATACTTTATATTCTAAGGTATATAAAACACCTGGCACATAGGAGGTGCTCAATAAATGGATGCCACTTGTGCCTATGTGTGTTGGTATCTGTATTTCTTCCAAGAGAGGAAACTTGGGAATTCTCTCTGTGTGAATATATGTGTTTATGCATATACACACGTTCACACATATTTTGTTTTTTACATGATTTGCTTCTTACCACATAGGATGTGAGACCCTTGAGAAATCCTTTGAAGGACATACTGATGCTTCTCTAAGGAAGCAACTGTGAGCAAAGCTGGCACTTAGTGGTTTGACAACTAAATCTTCCTCTTTGAGTATTTAACACCTTCCTCTTTGAGTAGTTAAGGCTTAGACATCTGCGTTAGTTCCCTAGATGTCTCTTGTCTGGGATCTAAATCACCTGTTGAGAAAGCTATGCTGCTTTCTTTGCGAATGCTATTTGGTAAATTTAGATAACAGGCATTTGAATCAAGTGCCTCTTGGACTATTAGTCAAGGTCTAACTACTAATAGACAACTAAGGTTTGTTTTTCTTTTAATTCTTCCAAATACAGAATGACACAAACCACTATAATACCATGAAGGATGAAAACAGTCCCTCTAGAAGAGTCCTGGGTTCATTAACATTTAACATATTGCTTTAGTAAAATCAGCAAGTGTTGAAAAACAACACACATAATCAAGCCTTCTTGAGTTGGTTGCATTTATTTGACTGTCAGTTGTCAAATTTGAGGAGCGGCATTTAGTGGAAGGATAGACAAGTGGGGCCTGGAAACCTAAGGGAGCAAGCAGGACTGGCTGTAAGAATGTGTGACCTAGGCAGTCACAGCAGGCTGCAGACTTGGTTAACATCCTGCTGCTATCTGGAAATTCTTTATTTTTGAACAGGGAGCCATGTTTACATTCTTCCCTGTACTCCCAAAATTATTCAGTCAGTGCTGGTGATGCAGGACAAAGCGGCCCTACAACCACCGCCTTGGCCCTGGTGGTGCTGCTGCTGTGGCAGATCAAGGAACCAGCTTGCAGGCTGGACACCTGTGCGGAAAACACTGGCGCCTTGCAGTCTCCTTCCAGTGCTCTTTTGACTGGTCAATATCATATCAGTTTCCAGGGCCTGGGTCTTCATTGGACAGTTGGCTGTAACTGATGAAGACCCACGCCCTAAGAAGTTCCGGCAAAACAACTCCCTGGGACCATATAAACCCCTGAGCAGAGCGCTCAGTGGCGACCTCCGCTGGACTTCGGAGAGAGAACAGGAGAGCTTGTTCCTCTCTGGGCAGACCTCGGCTGGACTTCAGGAGAAAACTGGAGACCTTGTTCCTCTCCGGCAGACCTCGGCTGGACCTTGGAGAGAGAACAGGAGAGCTTGTTCCTTTCCAGGCAGACCTCCGCTGGACCTTGGAGAGGGAGCAGAAGAGTTTGTTTCCCTCCAGGGTTCTCTTTGCCTAGAGGTTTGGTTTTTCCTCTTGTATTTCTTCTTTCTTGTAAATAAATCCTGACTTACCACCACTCTGTGGTCCCTGGATTCCTTATTCAAATTGCTGAGACCAAGAGCCTGAAATTCCGGTATCACTGGGAACACAAAGAGAAGCAACATAGAAAATGACACTTAGAAAACACTAGTATGTTAGGCACATGGCTAAGGGCTTGGAACAGTTCATTTTGTTCCATATAAAAGCCCTAGGGAAGTGTTTTTCAACCTTCTTAATCTCACAGCACACTTGCAGTCAAATGCTCTACCACTGAGCTGTACCCCCATCTCACTGCACACTTGAACTTGTAGTTAAACTTTCACAGCATGCTGAAATTATGTTGATCAAAGAAAAGAATATGCTTACTGTACTTTGAACTTCTCTGAAAATAATTTAATTAATGATTTTTAAGAATTTTCATGGCACACCCAAGATCTTCTCACTAGCATACCAGTGTGCTGTGGCACCTCTGTTGAAAATCACTGCTCTAGAGGGTATCATTATCCTCATTTTACCAAAACTGAAGCAGACTAATAAGAGTGACTGAAGTGCTTACTCCAGGTTGCGAATCTAGTAATGGTAGATCCGCTTTTCAGAGCTTTCCACAGGGAAGAATGCGTTAAAAATGTTTCCTTCACAGAGGAAATCAACTCCACTCTGGCCATTATCCTTAGTGCTTCAAACACCAATGACTTAAGTGGGGAGAATAAACATCCCTCAAATATATTAAGAGTTATAAAAATAAAAAATTTATATAAGCTAATGTGTGACTTTGTTGTGGGGTGTTTTGTGAAAAGTTTTTTTTTTAAGTTTATAAATCTGTTCCCCCAGTTTTAATTAATAGGCTCTAACTTAGCATAATTTCAGGAAATAAAAATCTTGAACTTGGATCATAATTGTGTGTTTAACTGCCAAATGAGAAAAGCAATTGCAAGGCAGAACAAACATCATTAATTAAATAAAACTATGGTTGAAACAGAAGTCATGGAGGAGTATGTTTTTGCAGAGAGTGGCCAGTGGATAAAGAAACTGGAGGTATTTCTGAGTGTCAGGAGTCAAAACATTATAAACTTAAGTGTGCAATCCTGTGCCTGTGAATGGTCAGAACACACACCAAGGCTATGTCTCTCCTAGGCAAATCAGCCACATACGATTCAGAGGAAGATTCTAGGCAGGGTTCAAGAGTTTTCCCATGAAGAATGTGAGGGTGTTTGTGTCTATATTTTTTGGTGGTTGATAGAGGGGCTACATGGGGTAGAAATTTACCAGGGAGTCAAAAGAACAATTAGATTGGAGAATAGGACAAGGCTTCGTTTTGTGTGGTCCTTTCCCTAGTTCAGTGGTTCTCAACCAAGGATGCTTTTGCTCCCAAGGGGATACTTGGTGGTCACATCTTCAGGATTCGAGCTCTGCCCTCCTGAGCATCTAGTGGGTAAAGGCCAGGGTTGTTGCTAAACATCCTACAATAAACAGGACACACCTCACAACAAAGGATTATCCAGTTTAAACTGGCAAGTGGGTCACACTTGGGACAACCACGGCATCTACACCTCCTTGTGCCCAGCTACTTTCTTCAGACGTGGGTCTCCAGTTGATAAGGAAGAATTGGTCTTCAAACGTGCTTTTAAATATACATAAAATATTTTTACAGAAAGGATGTTGTTAAAGAGGGAAATGAGTATTGTTCAGTTCTTTTTTTACTGGAAGAATTTATATTCTGAAGCAGAAAAGCAAATAGAATGCATTTGCTAGAAAAGAGGTTTAAGGAAAATATCCATGCTTTTATGGAGCTTGCAAATCGCCCCTCGGGTAAAAGGCTAATGAGTCAGAAATAATTCAAAAGGCAAAGAGGCTAATACCAGAAAACACAAGCTTCAGGAAGTTGAAAGCAAACTGTAATTATGCTATGTTGGCTGTTGGAAAGTGTGAACGTCCTGCAGTATTTACTTAATAACTCAAGTTCAAAAGTCACAAACACTTTGCGTAAAGTCTTTAACTGTCAGGAAGGACCCCTTTTTATTTCCACTGTTGGATTTTACACCGTAGCCCTAGTTTGCTGTTTCAAGATTTCTCTTTATCACCTAAAAGCATTTGCTGCACACCATGTGATTGGGGCTAAGAGATGGTGTAAGAGGCTGGAGTTTTTCTGGCAGTCAGCATCTGCTTACTGTGACCTTTCTTAGTAGTTCTGAAGAAGTCTGGTGAAAAGCCTGCCTTGTCATTTCTGTAATAATATTTTAATTGTCACTTGCCAAGGTGTGTTCAGTGGTCCTCACTTGGTCATTTTCCATAGAGAAAGATAAAGACCAATGTGATCACAATACTTGTCATTTGGTCCTAGTTTGTAAATAAAACCTGCACATTTCAGTCCTTGAGAAAAAAGAACTACTTGATGGCATATATTAAGTACAAGCAGATTGACATTGATCAATTTATAGACATTTAAGTTTAACATTTTTTAAAAGTTTTTCTGATTGTGAGAAAGTAGTGATTGTTGCAGAGAATTTGAAAAATATAGACAGAAGGTAAGAAAAAATAGAAATAATCTATAATAATCTATAATCTTGTTGATCAGAGATAACCATCCTTTAATAGTTTTCTTATAAAGCATGACTTAAAAAGAAAGTTTTTATTTTATTTCACAAATAAATTTGTGTACCTAGTTCTTCACCAAGTTGCAAAACCACTGTGAGATGCATTGCCTAAATGACACCAACAGGCTTCTATCCACTTACTTGTTTACAATGTCAATTTGAGGAAATTGAACAAAGATGATCTCTGCATCATCTTGGAAATATTAATAATTTCAACCTGATCAATGATCTCCATTTTTCTAGCTTGAGATTCATATAAACTCTATAAAGAAAAATAACATTTAAATTTAATAGGACATTTTCTAAAAGTTGATTCAAAGGCTTCATTTAAAGATCCTTTAATCCTAAAAGTACTGCTTGTGCCTCTGGTTAAACTATTTCTCCTTATCCATTGTTCCAGAAATTCTAGTAAGACAAAAATACAAAGTGACCATCCTCCCTAATCTTCACCCTACCCCAAGGTGACTACTGTTAACAGAATTTGGCAAATTTTGTCAGACTTTTACTGATAATACTTAATATAGGGTAGACATAATGGTACTCATTTGTAATTCACGAGAATGGGGTTAACGCTGTGCATATTATTATGCATGAGGCTTTTTTACTTCTTATGTCTTGAACATCATTTCTTTTTAGTATACAAAAGACTACTGCATTCCTCTTAATAACTGCATTGTTTTACCAACTCCACATGAATGGGCACTCATTTCAGCTTTTTGCTATTAGCAATAACTTCCAGTGAACATCCTTACTCATCTGTCTTTTTGCCCTTCCCCAGGAGTTTGGTCCCACCCTTCCCTACCACAAATCTAACCTAAAATTCTACCACATACAATAACATTATCCTTTTCTTTTAAATTAATAAAGACCACATGTATGGATAGGATGATACCTGAGGCTTGTCAGTTCTACCTCTGCGTTCTTCCAAGACATTCCACTCCTTTGTACCTGTGCTGACACCTTCCCCACCCAGACCACAGGCACAGAGTCCTCTCTGGCTTGGCCTATTCTGCTGACCTCCTACTGCCTGCCCTCTAAAATCTGTGGGCCCCAGAGAAACCAGAATTATCTTTTAATAACATAATATATAAGTTCATTTTCTTGCTAAGAATCCTTCAAAGGGATCCTACTACCTCTACAGTATAATTAAAACCCCCTTCCTCGCCATGGTTCTCAAGACCCTGCTGGGGCAGGCTTTCTATCCCTTCTCTACTTCTCATAGCAGCTGATCATCTTTCCCTACACTTGGGCCACACCAGCCCCCTTTCTATTCTAGGGACATGTATTAGTCTGCATTTGGCAAGCTGAAGACCCAGCAGAGTTGATGGTCTAGTACTAGTCTGGATTGGAAGATCCAAGAACCAGGAGAGCTGAAGAGCTTGGTATGTTATAGACCAAGTCCAAAAAAGGCAGGGGATGACGGACATCCCAGTTGACAGACACACAGGGAATGCAGATTCTCCCTTTCTCAGAATTTTGGTTCCATTCAGGTCTTCAAAGCATTGGGTCAGGTGCGTCCATGTGGGGAAGGGCAATCTGTTCTGCTCATTCTGCTAGCTCCAATGTTAATCTCATGGATAAGCACCCTCAAAGAAATGCCTGGAATCTTTAACCAAATACTTGGGTACCTCATGTGCCAGGCAAGTTGACACATGAATTAACTATCACTGGAAAATTTCCTGCCTCCAGATTATTCTATAATTCAAAAAGTTTTTAACAGAATTGTCTTGTTCTCTTTTTCAAGTTCTCTGTTCAAATGTTATGATCTCTTAATGACCTTTCCAAACCATGCTGTCTTAGGAGGCCTCCCAAAGACTTACCGCAGTCTCTCCTATATGGATTTCATGTATAACATTTATCCCAATATGTAGTGATCATGTTTATTTACAGTTTACTTGTTTTTATTTTTCTTATTTTTATTTTTTTGAGACAAGGTCTTACTCTGTTTTTATTTTTCTTATTTTTATTCTTTTGAGACAAGGTCTCACTCTGTCACCTTGGGTAGAGTACCGTGGTTTCAGCCTAGCTCACAGCAGCCTCAAACTCTTGGGCTCAAGCAATCTTTTTGTCTCAGCCTCCTGAGTAGCTGAGACTACACGAGCCACCACAATGTCCGGCTGGTTTTTCTATTTTTAGTAGAGACCGAGTCTTGGTTTGATCAGGCTGCTCAAACTCCTGAGCTTAAGCAATCGGCCTCCCAGAGTGCTAGGATTACAGGCGTGAGCCACTGTGCCAGCCAGTTTACTTATTTTTAATGTCTCTCTTCTATTATAATGTATACACTTTGTATTTGGGTGGGGAATATCTATGCCTGAATTTATTGGAACTCACAATAATATGTACACAATATAAATAATATTTCAGCACCAGGGGAAGAGTTGGATACTTTGATGATACCAGATTTTAAAAGTCTGTTAAAAACAAACTTCCTTACAAAAAAATCTGTATAATATATGTAAATAAGTCCTCCACTAGGAGTTGGTGTTTAACCACCCCTCTTTTACTAATAGGCTCTAAACATTGGGACTTGCTGCCAAAGAATAGAGCAGTGGTTCTCAACCTTCCTAATGCTGCAGCCCTTTAATACAGTTCCCATGGGTCATGACCCCACGTTGAGAACCGCTGGAATAGAGTAGGTAAAGGGAGACCTAGTAAATTTACAGTGGAGCAACCTGCTGTCACCAGCTTAACCAAATCCGTGGATACCATGAACTCCTTATAGGGTGTGCTCATAAGGGCACAGTATCACTTACGCAGAATTCTTGCCCAAATTGCATAATCTCAATCAAATCATAAGAAAACATCAACTCAGAGGCATTGTGTAAAGCAAATATTAACTAATAATGTTCATCGAAAGCAACAAAGTGGTGAAAGATAAGATGGGATTGAAGAACTGGCTTAGACTGAAAGAGACTATGGAGAGGTGACGCCGAATGCAATGTGGCACTGTGGGTGACATTCCAAGAATGAGGACATTAATGGAAAAACTGATGAAATCCAAAGAAAATCACAAGCTTATAGAAATACATTAATGTTGGTTTCTTAGTTTTGACCAAGGTAGTGTGTTAATGTAAGATGTTGACAACAGGCGAAACTGGTAAAGGGTCTGGAAAACTCACTTTAAATTTGCAACTTTTCTGTAAACTTAAATTTATTTAAAAAAAAGTTTATTCTAGAAAAAGGTAAGCACAAACTAGAATCTAAATAAACCATAACATTTCTTTAACTCTTTTACAAATAAAAAAGACAAAAAGCTAAAATCAAAAAGTTCTCTAGAGAAATGTTCATATGTTGCTACAAATATTCAGAAGTTGATTAAAAACTCTGACATTTGATTTTAGTTAACATACATATATTGAAAACTACTATACTTTGAATTATGCTTTAAAAAATTTTTTTAACTTCAGCAGAGAGAGAGAAGGAATGAGGAGGGTGAGGTCTTGGTATGTGCCACACCTTTGAGAGGCAAGACACAATTGTAAGAGGGACTTTACCTAACAAATGCAATAAGCGTAACCTGGTTTCTTGTACCCTCAGTGAATCCCCAACAATAAAACAAAAAAAATTTTTTTAACCTCCTCAGCTATCCTTTTTCATTTCTGTCACCATACTTTCAAATATGTAAGAGATGCTATCACTGCAGTTAATGTTCATTTAATATTTATAGTTGAAGGATAGTTTTGAACATGCTGGCACCAAATGGATAATTATTGCATTGAAATCATCACTCCTTAAAAGAGAGTTTCTGCCAGGCATAGTAGTAAGTATCTGCAGTCTCAGCTACTCAGGAGCCTGAGGTGGGAAAACTTGTGCCTAGCCAGGAGTTTAAGTGTAGCCTGGACAATATAGAAAAACACCATTTATTGAAAGCAGGGGGGGGGGGTCCTTGGTGCCCATAGCTCAGTGGTTAGAAGCTGGCAGGTTGGAACCTGGCCTGGGCCTACTAAACAACAACAATAACAACAACAAATAGCTGGGCGTTGTGGTGGGCACCTGTAGTCCTAGCTACTTGGGAGGCTGAGGCAAGAGAATCACTTGAGTTCAATAGTTTAAAGTTGCTGTGAGCTGTGATGCCACAGCACTCTACTGGGGGTGATATAGTAAGACTCTGCCTCAAAAAAAAAAAAAAAAAAAGGTGGGGGGCGAGTTTCTAAAATTTTTTTTTTTTTGAAACAGAGTTTCATTATGTCACCCTTGATAGAGTGCTATGGCATCACAGCTCACAGCAATCTCAAACACTTGAGCTTAAGTGATTCTTTTGCCTCAGCCTCCCAAGTAGTTGGGACTACAGATGCCTGCCACAACACCTGGCTATTTGTTGTTGTTGTCGTCGTCATCATTGTTGTTTGAGCCAGGTTCAAACCTGCCAGCCTGGATGTATGTGGCTGGTGCCCTAGCCATTGAGCTACAGGCACTGAGCCCTAAGATGCTTCTTAATTATCTACAAGCTTTAGCTTAGTTTTCTTTTTTTTTTCGAGACAGAGCCTCAAGCTGTCACCCTGGGTAAAGTGCCATGGTGTCACAACTCACAGCAACCTCCAACTCCTGGGCTTAAGGAATTCTCTTGCCTCAGCCTCCTAAGTAGCTGGGACTACAGGCACCTGCCACAACCCCCGGCTACTTTTTGGTTGTAGCTGTCATTGTTGTTTGGCAGGCGCGGGCTGGATTCGAACCGGCCAGCTCTGGTCTATGTGACTGGCGCCTTAGCCACTTGAGCTATAGGCGCTGAGCCATGCTTTTTTTTTTTTTTAATAAAAACTAGAAAGAACATTAAGAAGTTAATAGTAATCTCAAAACTGCAGAATCAACCTAAGTGCTCATCAATTTCATGAGTCAAGTAATAAAATATGGTGTGTATATATGTCATAGAGTACTACTAAGCCACAAAAAGGAATGAATTAATGTCTTTGCAGCAATTTGGATGGAACTGAAGACTACGATTGTAAGCGAAGTTTCTCAGGAATGAAGAAACAATCACCACATGTAGTCTCTCATAATCTGGAACTAAACAATGAGCATAGAGAAAAGTAAAAGCCATTGGAAATTAAGAAGTGGGGAGGGGAAGAAAAGAAGGAGTGAAAACCTACCTAATAGGCATAAAATTTGGTTGATGGGCACACTAATAGCTCTGACTTAAGCATTATAAAAACCCATCCCTGGGGTAGGGTGGCTCATACCGCAATCCTAGCACTCTGTGAAGAAAACCAGGTGAGAGTATTGCTTGAGCTCAGGAGTTCGAGACCAGTTTGAGCAACAGCAAGACCCTGTCACTACCAAAAATAGAGAAAATATTCCAAGTGTTGTGGCAGATGCCTGTAGTTGTAGCTACCGAGGAAGCTGAGGCAGGAGGATCACTTGAATCAGGTGTTTGAGGTTGCTGTGAGCTATGACACTATGGTACTCTAGCCTGTGCAACCGAGTGAGACTCTGTTTTGAAAAAAGTAATAATAATAAAAAAAAACTATCCATGTACACAAAAATGTTTGTACCCCCTTAAAATTTTGCGATAGATAGATAGGAGTTAATGGTAACCAATACTTGCTATCAGAATTGCTGAATCACCTATCCATCTGAGGTGTTAGAAATAGAATGTTACAAATAGATTCTTCTGCCAGTATCTTAAGTGGCTCCTTCTAAAAATAAGGTAGTAACTATCAAAGAATAAGAGTAGTTCATTCTTTTGATTAGTTGGACAGTCACATTCGATTGGATAATGTCACCTGCACATCCAGTTGTGTAATGACAAATTAACAAATAATCTACCATATAAATCATCATGACTTTACATATTTGAAGAATTGCCTGAGACATCAATACTTCAGTTACTTTTTAAAATGCTGACTTACTTTCCTTTACCTTCATGGAACCACAGATCAAAGTCATGAAAGACTGTGATTTGAGAAACCATCACAGTTTAGAGCAAACTAAGAAAAGAAATAACAAATAAATAAAAGTGAGATCCTGGAAAAGATCCTGGGAGAGTAAAAGGACATTAGTGGATAAACCCATGAAATGTGCACAAGGTCCATATTTAGGTAATAGTTTTGTTCCAATGTTTATCTGCTGGTTTTGGTGATTATACATGGTTATGTAAGTTGTTAACATTAGGATAAACTTGGTAAAGACTAGATGACAACTTTCTGGATGATTTTGGGAATTTGTTTGCAACTTCTGGAAGTCTAAAATTATTTAAAAATAAAAAGATTTGTTTTTAATTGCATTGGAAAATTCCTCAGGAATTTGTTACTTTAGAGAGAGAGAGACATAATATTTCTCAACTTTTCAAAAGAGCTGGTTTTCCCAGCCAGCTTTGAGACAACATTGTTTCTTCAGTTGAACATCAGATAAAATGCAGCTGTTGGCTTGTGTGTTAGGACTATTTTATACAAACATACATGTTCCACAATGCTGGAATTATACTCAACACACTAAGATGTTTGTACTTTGAGAGACCCTTTGAAGAAAGATTCACATTTCTCATATTTATGCCAGAGTATTTGTTCATTGATTGGAATATTGGGCCAAAGCACCCGGATAGTTTAAAATTCGGCTGGTAATTTAAAATTCTCCTCTTTCTTTTTTTCTTGTCAAGTCATACATAGTTGAATTTAAATAGGTTAAATGTAGATACTGTGTGACTTCAGTATAATTCAATAGAGGAGGTAAATAATTAGCTTTGCTAAATGGGTAATGGGGGATTCTTCTTTGAGAGTGCCTTATAAGTGACAATTATTATTAGGAAATCCTTTTGGCAGTTGGGCAATTATACCCTGCTTTATCCTACCGACTATTCATTAATGAATTCAGTAATTCATTCATTTCCTTCCCCATTTCAGTAATTCATTCACTGCCCCATTTCCTTACAGATGAGGACATGGAGGCTCAGAAAAGATAAGTGGTCTGATTTAGGCTTCAAACACAGATTGGACTGTCTCTAAATGTCTATTGATATTGTGTGACCTATCCTGCAACAAATTCTACCCTTAGTCAATTGTGTCATAGTGAGAGTTCAGTATATAAGTCTTTTAGTATACTTGAAATATCTTTCTCGTTTTGAAAGGAAATGTGATATTTCATTTAAAGTCATGTACAACTATATTTTCTTCAAAATATTGAAATATCTAAGACAATGTAAAAATCTCCTAGTTATTAAAGTATTAAGCTCTGCTAGTAACAGAATATATTTAAATGAATAAATAATGTCAGTAGTTCATGACATCAAGATCCTAGAATTCCTTTTAATAGCATACATTATTGCAGTAAACTAACTGTGCTTTTATGAAGCCATTAAAAAAATCAGTGATCTAAAAGTAGTAATTCAATGTTTACTTTACAAAGTCTACTGTAGGGTGGTGCCTGTGGCTCAAGGAGTAGGGCACCAGCCCCATATACCGATGCCCCATATACCGATGCGGTGGGTTCAAACCCAGCCCTGGCCCAAAACTGAAAAAAACAAAAGTCTACTGTGGAGTGTGGGCTGTGAGGTGGCAAAGCCCCCACAGCCTGGGGAGACTTTCAAGGAACAACCCCCAGCTGCTTCTCTCCTTGAACAACAGCATTCTTTTCTCCTCTGCCAGAAGTCAGGCAGCCCCCGCATACTTTCCCTTTTATCCTTTGCTGGAAAGCACAGATAGCTTTTCCTCTCTAAAGTTAATGTTTGCTCTATGTGCTAGATTCATGTCAATTTCCCTCTAGTGAGCAACTTTGTTAAAATACATGACCTTGTTCAGATAATATATAATAAAGCTGTTTCCACAGTTTAGTGCTGGCTGCAGTCTTAACTGCTCCAGTCCTGCGGATCCCATCTTTGTCTCTTATGTGTTTTATTTCCTCGTTCCCCACCATTCCCACTCTGGTTCATTCACTCTCACGCTGGTTTGCAAAAGTCTACTTCCTTGGCCCTTTATTTACCATTCAGAACCACCACGAAACATTTATGAGTAATGGCCAAAAGTTACCTGTTCAAAGCTGAAATAAATAATTATTCTTACTCTGATCTCATTCAGAATTCTTTTTTTTTTTTTTTTTTGTAGAGACAGAGTCTCACTTTATCGCCCTGGGTAGAGTGCCGTGGCGTCACACAGCTCACAGCAACCTCCAGCTCTTGGCTTAAGCGATTCTCTTGCCTCAGCCTCCCGAGTAGCTGGGACTACAGGCGCCCGCCACAGCGCCCGGCTATTTTTTTGCTTTGCAGTTCGACCAAGGCCGGGCTTGAACCTGCCACCTTCGGTATATGGGGCCGGCGCCCTACTCGCTGAGCCACAGGAGCCGCCCAGTTTTTCTATTTTTAGTAGAGATGGGATCTTGCTTTTTCTCAGGCTGGTCTCGAACTCATGAGCTCAAGCATTAGGATTACAGGTGTGATCCACCGTGCCTGGACTGTGCACTTTTTTTGAGACAGAGTCTTACTCCATTGCCCTGGGTAGAGTACAATGCTATCATAGCTCACAGCAACCTCAAACTCCTTGATTTGAGCAATCCTCTTAAATCAGCCTCCCAAGTAGCTGAGATTACATGTGACCGCCACAATGCCCAACTAGTTTTTCTAATTTTAGTAAACACGGGGTCTCACTCTTGCTCAGGCTGGTCTCAAACTCTTAGGCTCAAACAATCTACCTGCTAGGCCTTCCAGACTGCTAAGATTACAATTGTGAGCCATTGCACTCTGCCAGCCAATGCACGCTTTTTTTTTTTTTTGAGACAGTCTCACTTGGTGCCCTTGGTCATAGCTCACAGCAACCTCAAAGTCTTGGGTTTAAACGATTCTCTTGCCCCAGCCTCCCAAGCACCTCCCCAGCTGGGTTTACAGGTGCCCACCACAACGCCCAGCTATTTCTAGTGACAAGGTCTCGCTCTGGCTCAGGCTGGACTCGAACCTGTGAGCTCAGGCAATCCACCCACCTTGGCAGCCAATGCACTCTTTATAGCTCTGCTATACTGCCTCTCAAGAGTGAATACTCAGTTTCTGTTTCCTGAAAGATTTTAGTTATTGAGGGTTTTTTTCCTTCTTTTATGGAAAAGAAACTGATTTTAGACATCTGGGGGTAGGCAACTCCTTGAGAATTTTGAGAGGATAAGAAATAGCATAAAGCAATTTTCTCATGGCGAAATATCCCAAGAAAAGAGTCTGAAAATACTAATGTTTTAGAATTAAGGCTTTGCAGTTTTTTCAGAAGATGTCAGAATTTTGAGTCTGAAACAATTTTTTGAAGAAAAAAATTTAACTGGGGGGGGAAACAGAAGGGGTAAAAAGGGCCACTGGGAAATAATTGCAAAGGGAAAGGAGGTAGTGGATGGTGTTGGGGCCAACACTGAAATGACGGCCCGAAGGGGTTGGTGGCAGGTGATGGATTTAACCCAGGTTTGTGAATATGCTGGTCATAGTTTTTGGCCATTGACCCCTAGAGTCGTTTCCTGTGTGACTGCAGCTTTTCCTACAAAGTAATGGAGGCCAAATGCGGAAAACGGAAGGAACAGGCTGTTTGACTTTGTGGATCTCTAAGCTGCTGCAGAAGCATCAGATTCTCTCTCCCAGGAGGGCTCTGAAGAGGCAGCAGGCACGTGGCTCATGGTCTAAATTCAGCACACAGTACAAAGGCAGTGGGGGAGGGCTGGCAGGTGGGTGGTGCAGGACTGGGAGTGGGGGGAACGGACTGGCAAACTTGGAATCTGGCTTACACAAGCATTCTTAGGAACGTCTCTCCATGTACCCTGTTTGGTTTACCTCCCCTTCTTATCATTGTCCACCCTGTGCCCAATCAGATTTGTGTCTGTTTAAAATGCAACCCTCTGTATCAGACTCAGCCACTGCTCTCAGCCATCTGGGCCTGATGTGCTGTTTCCAGCTTGGGTCTGGTTGGGGTGATTCACAAGAAGTCCCAGGGGAGGAGGAGGGTGCACAAGCAGGGTCTGTTACTGTTTGCAAAGACGGCTAAGAAGAAATACTGCTGCCGTGAGTAGTGTTCCTCGAATTGACCCTAAGGAGAATGTATTTTCATCCATTATGGTAGAGTATCATAGAGGGCTTAAATAAACCCAGTAATAACACATGAGACTTCTCCTTCAGCTAACACAGCCATTGCTCAGCCAAAGACATCCCACTACTTTATACTGACCTCATGTATTCTTACTTCATGAGAATTTTACAAATGAAGAAAACTCAGATCCTGATTTGTGTGTTTTTTTGTTTTTGTTTTTGTTTTTTTTGAGACAGAGTCTCACTTTGTTGCCCTTGGTAGAGTGCCCTGGCATCATCCCTCATGGCAACCTCAAACTCCTGGGCTCAAGCAATGGTCTTGCCTCCGCCTCCCATGTAGCTGCGACTACAGGCACCCACCAGAATGCCTGCCTCTTTTTTCTTTTGCAGTTGTCATTGTTGTTTGGCAAGTCCGGGCTGGGTTTGAACCCGCCTGCCTCTGTGTATATGGCCAGCGCCTTAACCACTGAGCTACAGGTGCTGAGCCCTGATTTGTGTTTTCATTTCTTTAGTTTATTAGGATAAGCTCCTAGAAGAAGAAGGGACCTCATTTACTAAGCCCCTAAAATTGGCCAGGTCCTGGGGCTACATTATTTCCTATAATGTCCTCTTTAATCCTCATTATAGTGCTATCAGGGAGTTATTATTGCCCTCATTTTCAGGTGAGGAAACAAACTCAGTGAACTAACTCACTAGGGTTACATAGCTGTAACAGTGAAGTCTGAGTTCAAATTCAGACCTATAGAGATTCTAAAATGTGGCAGCGCCCATACCTCAGTGGGTAGGGGGCCAGACACATACACTGAGGCTGGTGGGTTCAAACCCAGCCTGGGCTAGCTAGAGCAACAATGAGAACTGCAACAAAAAAAATAGCCAGGCATTGTGGTGGGCAACTGTAGTCACAGCTACTTGGGAGGCCGAGGCAAGAGAATTACTTGAGCCCACAAGTTTGAGGTTGCTGTGAGCTGTGACACCATAGCACTCTACTGAGGGTGATATAATAAGACTGTCTCAAAAAAAAAGAATGCATACTTTTTTCCAAAATACTTTGCTTTGACAATCATGGAGGCCAGGTGCAGTGGCTTCATGCCTGTAATCCCACCACTCTGGGAGGCTGAGGAAGGTGGATCACCTAATCTCAGGAGATCAGCCTGAGCAAAATCAAGACTTCCAGCTCTACTAAAAAAATACAAAATTACTGAGGCATGTGCCTGTTGTCCCAGCTACTTGGGAGGCTGAGGCAAGAGGATAACTTGAGCCCAAGTGTTTGAGGTTGCTGTGAGCTGTGACGCCATGGCATTCTACTAGAGCGACAGAGTGACATACGATGTTTTCAACATCTGAGAATGAAGCAAGGAAATGTCAGCACATGATGGATGAGACATTTCAGCCTCAACAAAATCCGTGAACCTATAGCTGAGAAGACTTAAGAACACTCAACACCATTAAAGTGAATTTACAATTAAATTCAGCTTAAATTGATTAGGTCACAGCTGTTCTCAATCTGTGGGTCTTGACCCACACAGGAACTGTATTAAAGGGCCACAGCATTAGGAAGGGTAAAAACCACTGGATTAGGACTAGCCAAATGTGACTCAGACAGATGAGGTGATACTTGTCCTATATTAGAGGCTCTATTAATAAGATTTTTATGTTTCTGTAGTATATGATAAAAAAGTGGTTTTAAGTTACAATAATTTATTTTATGTTATTTAGACAGAGTTTCACTTTGTTGCCCTCCATAATGTGCTATGGCGTCACAGCTCACAGCAACCTCAAACTCTTGGGCTTAAGCGATTCTCTAGCCTCAGCCTCCCAAGTGGCTGAGACTACAGGTGCCCACCACAAGGCCCAGCTGTTTTTTTGTTGCAGTTGTCATTGTTTAGCTGGCTGGGGCTGGGTTCGATTCCACCAGACTGGGTGTATTTAGCTGGCGCCCTACCCACTGAGCTACAGGTGCAGCCCTGGCTATTTTTTGTTGCAGTTATCATTGTTGTTTTAGTAGGCCCGGGTTGGATTCGAACCCGCCAGCCTCAGTGTATGTGGCCAGTGTGCTAAGCACTGAGCAATCAGCACTGAGCCATACCCAGCTATTTTTAGAGACCAGGTCTCGCTCTGACTCAGGCTGTCTCAAGCCTATGAGCTCAGGCAATTCACCTACCTTGGCCTCCCAGAGTGCTAGGATTACAGGCATGAGCCAGAACACCAGGCTATTTATTTATTTATTTTTGAGTCAGAGTCTCACTTTGTCACTCTGGATAGAGTGCTGTAGCATCATAGCTCACAGCAAGCTCAAATTCTTGGGCTCAAGTGATTCTCTTGCCTCAGCCTGCCAAGTAGCCGAGATTACAGGCGCCCACCAGAACACCCGGCTATTTTTATTTATTACTTATTTTTTATTTTTTTTAGAGACAGAGTCCCACTTTATCCCCTTCGGTAGAGGGCTGTGGTGTCACAGATCACAGCAACCTTCAACTCCTGGTCTTAGGTGATTCTCCTACCTCAGAGCTACTTGGGAGGCTGAGGCAAGAGAATTGCTTAAGCCCAAGAGATTGAGGTTGCTATGAGCTGTAACACTGTGGCACTCTACCGAGGGTGACAAAATGAAACTCTGCCCCCCCTAAAAAAAGGATTATGGGTGTGCAATTGTGCCTAGCTAATGAATCCTTGCATTTTATGGTTTTTTTTTTTTTTTGGTAGAGACAGAGTCTCACTTTATCACCATTGGTAGAGTGCTGTGCATCACACAACTCACAGCAACCTCCTACTCCTGGGCTTAGGCGATTCTCTTGCCTCAGCCTCCTGAGTAGCTGGGACGACAGGCGCCCGCCACAACGCCCAGCTATTTTTCTGTTTTGCTGTTCGGCCGAGGCTGGGTTTGAACCCGCTACCTTCAGCATATGGGGCTGGCGCCCTACTCGCTGAGCCACAGGTGCCGCCTATCATTTTATGTTGTTTTTTTTTTTTTTAAATCTCGGAGGCCAGGCACAGTGGCTCACACCTGTATTCCTAACGTTCTGAGAGACCAAGGCCAGAGGATTGCCTGCGCTTGGGAGTTGGAGACCAATCTAAGCAAAAGTGAGACCTCATCTCTAAAAATAGCTATTGTGGCTTGGCACCTGTGGCTCAAGCGTCTAAGGCACTAGCCACATACGCCTGAGTTGGAGGGTTCGAATCCAGCCTGGGCCCACCAATCAACAATGATGGCTGCAACAAAAAATAGTCAGGCGTTGTGGCAGGCGCCTGTAATCCTAGCTACTTGGGAGGTGGAGGCAAGAGAATTGCTTTAGCCCAGGAGTTGGAGGTTGCTGTGAGCTGTGATGCCATAGCACTCTACCCAGGGTGACAGCTTGAGGCTCTGTCTCAAAAAAAAATAAAATAAAAATAGCTGTTGTGGTGGGCGCCTATAGTCCCAGCTACTTAAGAGACTGAGGCAAGAGAATCATTTGAGTCCAAGAGCTTGAGGTTTCTGTGAGCTATGACACCACAGTACTCTACTGAGGGCAACAAAGTGTGACTCCATCTCAATCAATAAAAGTCAAGCCAGGTGGCAGAGCGGGGAGGTGAAAAGCCCGGCGGACGACGTTCGCCGGCAGGGAGCAAAGCTATTTGGATCGTCGGGCCTTTTCTTGCTCTTTGAAGATTCTTCAAGCAAGCATTATGTCATCCGACACAGATCTTTCTCTTTCTTCATATGATGAAGATCAGGGATCCAAATTTATCCGAAAAGCTAAAGAGGCACCATTTGTCCCCATTGGAATGGCAGGTTTTGCAGCAATTGTCGCATATGGATTATACAGATTGAAGAGC
>CAUYON010178043.1:0-27291 GCA_963573935.1 Arctocebus calabarensis | reverse complement strand
GGCAGTCTCACTTTATCACCCTGGGTAGAGTGCCGTGGCATCACACAGCTCATAGCAACCTCCCAACTCCTGGGCTTAGGCGATTCTCTTGCCTCAGCCTCCCAAGTAGCTGGGACTACAGGCGCCCGCCACAATGCCCAGCTGTTTTTCTGTTTTGCAGTTCAGCCGAGGCCGGGCTTGAACACGCCACTTTCGGTATATGGGGCCAGCGCCCCACTCGCTGAACCACAGGCGCCAATTTCTTTGCCTCCTTTTGCCTTCCCCCCCAAAAAAGCCCCTGTGTAGCAGATTTTGAAATTCAGGCTTCCTCATTAGCAAATGAACAGTATACCTTAGGATGTATATTAATTGGTATCATGCTAAAGTAAAATAGAAATAGGATTTGTGACACTATCTTCAATCCAAAAGTAAGGTGCTAACTTCTCAAAAGCACATGGCCCTCAGCCAGGGGTAGAATCACTTCATTCATTCACTCATTCATTCATTTATTCATTCCTTTGATAAATAATTATAGAAGCCTGCTGGGAATACAGACATGAGTAGAAAAGTATAATCAGAACCATGGCAACCTCAGAGCCCAAATACAAATGGAGGAGTGGCTGGCAGGGCCAGGTGACAGGGAGATCGACAGACCACACCCGCGTTGGGCCTTTACTTTATATGCAATCATAGACGATCTGAGAAGATGCTAAGGTTCGTGAGTGTTTAAGTGTGTGGACAGAACGCTCCGATTTGTATGTAGGTAAGATCATCCCAGCTTTCACTGTGGGAGGTATTAAGCAAAGGCTGCCTGCTAGAAAGGTGTGTTACTTTGCTAGGTCTGTCATGACACACGATACCAGGGACTGAATAGTTTAAACAGTAGACTTTGATTTCCTCACAGTTCTAGAGGATGGAAGTCTGTGATGGAGGCGTCGGCAGGCTTGGTTTCTCCCCAGGCCTCTCTTGGCTTGCAGATGGCTGTCTTCTTCCTGTGTCCCCACACGGCCCCTGCTCTGGCTCTGTGACTCCCTGGTTTCTCTGTGTCCAAATTTCTTCTAATGAGGATGCCACTCAGGTTGTATTAGGGCCCACCCTCATAGCCTCATTTTAACTTAAATCGCCTCTGTTGAGGCCCCATCACCAAATATAGGCACATCCTGAAAGACAGAGGGCAAAGCCTTGAACAGATGAATTTGGGGAGGGGGACACAATTCACCCCAAAACAGAAGGGAACCAAAAGGCAGGGGAAACCATGCTTTGTCAGGGTGTGTGGACATTGCGATGAAGGAGAGAAATGTATGTGTATTTTAATGAGCAATTTAAGACAAAGCTATTATATATTCACCTGACTTCAAATGCCCGGGAATAAGGACCCTCACAGAACAAAGTCCACCTCAGTCCTGTGCGTGTGTGTGTGTGTGCATTTTTATGTCTTGCTTGAGAGTAGTGTTCAGTGTTCTGCAGATGGGGTAGGCTCTAGGAACTTAGCACTGATTACCTGGATTTCTTAAAATACTTAATTGAATTATTTCAAGCTCCGCTTTACAGAACACTTTATGCCTTAAGTATACTACTTATGACAAAGTACGGATCTAGGAAGCAAAGTATAAATCTGTCCATTGAGCTTGTAGCTTTAGGGTGCTCTGGGCTAGACCTCCAGAAACTAGAAATGAAATCGGGCATCAGGAATGAAATTGTAGAAGGTGAAACAGGCTTCCAGCTCTGCTTCCTGGGCCCTTAGGCCCCAAGGGCCATTATGAACTTTGCAGAAATCCTTTCTTCCTGAGCAATTATACTGCACACTTTGGACCTCTTCAGACCAGTGGGAAGGTGTGTGGCTTAGGGCTGCAGAACTGTTCCCCAAAGAAAAGTATCAGGAACTGCCAGAACTGGAACCGTCTCTGAAGGAGACTCCGTAATCTCACACAGCCCACTCCAGGGAAGTCTTCTTAGCGTCTCTGATGAAGTGGGGCTCACAAAGTTGCCAGGTAACAGGGAGGGAAGGAAGACAAAGAAGGAAGAAGAGAAGAATAGGGTGTCCCTTCCCTCCACCGTATCACTGTCACGACTGATCAAAATAACCTCCCCTGAGAGGTTTCTTTGTAAATTTTACCCCCCAAATGCTTCATTAAAATTTTGAGTCATAAAATGGGAAAAGTCAGTTTTATTGGATCCTAAATTTTACTCAATGCTGCTTCCTGTCCAGAGCGCATATTATTAAAATTGACATAGGACGTGTGTGCAAGGTAATATCCCCTTTCATTGGCACTTCTCTAAATTTCAAGATATTTTATACAGTGGATTAGATTATACAGTGAGTGGGGACTCAGAAAAGAAAATGGAATTGTGTATTGATGCCTTCAGAAATATTATTTGATGGCAATAAAATATTCCCTGAAATTCCCTTCAGAGGAGAGAAAATGGAGTTTGTTTGCAGTAATTGCATTTTCTAGCATTTGCTCTCACACTTTCCAATATAAGCCAATTGGAACCTGTGATTTGGTTTGGCTTATTGGCAAAAGTACCATGTAAATTGATCTGTGATGCATTTAAAGAAGATGCTTTGAAAGTTTGGAAATTGAGATGGCTTTTTCTTATTAGATTTTGAGAGTATTAGGGTTCATTTCTATATTTTAGTCTAATGTAATATTAGCCAAATATGTTCTTTTTCAATTTGGTTTTAATCAAGTTCTAGAAGACCATTTTCATCTAGCCCCAGTGGCGCTGTTAAGGCAGAGATTTTATTCCTGCTGTCAACCCTGGCAGTCTGGCTTCTGCAGCCCAGCCCCACAGCATCCCTGCACACTGCAACCCCACGTCAGCTGCCCAAACGCTATTTCAGCATGCAAAAATGATAGCAGTTATTACAAAACACCTTTTCATTCCTATTTGCTGGGCTAAGGTGGGGGAGGATTCTAAAAAGCCTGTGAAATTGTTATTCATTAAAAAAGATACGGCCTTTATGCCTTGTGTTATTTTTATTTAATTTGATCTTCACCGTGCTTAGAGGTTTAAAATGAAAACACATAAGATTTGCATTTGTTCCTTTAATTATTCAGTAGAATAATTGCCACCTATTTTATAATTATTGCTAGAAGGAACACCTTTTTCTCAGTTGATTTTTAGAGGCGTTGTGCAGGGGTCGGGGGGAGGGAACCAAAACACTGTTCTTCAGCTCACCGTAGACCAGTTAATGGTACTAGTTTGTTAAAGATATTTATTAAATACTCTTTTATGGTGGTAGGAAGTCGGAGATGGGCCCCTTATCCTGAATGAAGTTACAGTGCAAAACAGATCAACATAATCATCACCTTGTATGTGCAGTCTTTGGATCAGTCTTTATATCCGCTTAGTAAGGAGTTGTACAACTCCTCACCTTTTCTCTGATGAATACATGGTAGTTAAGAGTTTGAGTTTCACAGGTAATGAGTGACAGCGCCAGAAACTCTATCCCAAACCTGGTCGGCTCCAAAGCTCCTTCTCTTTTCTTTGTGTCCTACATTCCTACATTGCTGTAAGTTCAAGTGACATAAACACACACAGCAGATTGAGATGAGCCTTGGCAATGTCTTTACCAATTGTTCTACATGTGACTCTGCAGTAGGACCCTGATTTGAATCCAGTTTCCTGAAGCTCAAGGAAACAGATTGAATGATCTTTAGGAGATAGTCTGCCTGTTCAAAACAAATCTCTCGCTCGTCCTGTAAATCTTCCCCAACGAGCCAAAGCCCTCATATAATTTTTGTTGTCCCAACAAGTGGTAATACTCAGAGGTTCAGGGGACAGTTTCACATGTAGAGCACGCCTTGTTGGTCTGGTGGCAACTTAGAGATACTTGGGGGGAAACGAGGCATTGTTATTCCTTTTTACTACTTTGTGGTTCTCTTAAAAAAAAAATAAACATGTGAAGGTGAATGAGTGTGTGCGCATGTGTGTGTATGTGCGGGTGTTTAAGCCACAAAAAGTTAACATTGGAATAAGGTTGCGGTTGAGACAAGAATGCTTACAAACAACGAACTGTTAAGTTACAATGAAATCTCTGGGCTGCGTTCACGGTTCTGGAAAATGATGTGCACTAATGGCCTGTGCCCTCGTGGTTTCCACTTGTAGATCTGTTACCTAACATCAGGGCAATGTGACTGCTCAGGTCCAGGGAGTCTACTTCCCTGGGTGGGGAGGGGAGTGGACTTTCCTCTCCTGGTGCTCTTAGGTGTTTTTTAAATGAAGAAGAGGAGGAAACATTTCAGCCTTGGCTTCTTACACTAGCCCTAATTCCTGCAGTTGACCTCCCAGCATTCCTTGCATTCTCCGGGGTTTCTGGCTTAGCCCTGACATCATTGTAATAGAGTTTTCTGTGTTTAATATTTCTTAGACTTGGTTTCCCATTGCAAGCATGGAAGAAACCCTAATGCATGAGTTTCAGAGGAGAAGGTAGCAGTCTGAACCTGCTGTGTGGCTCCATCAGCAAGTGTGAGTATTAACGTTAGAGCTGTCAGGACTTGTGAAAATTAATGGAGCCTGACGGGGGACAGACTGAGGTCAGAGACAGAGCTTGCCCTGACTGAACGTTTCTGGTGGTTTTGCAGCTGAGGCAAGCGAGTGCAACCCAGGGAGCCAAGAGGGATTTCTGGAGGTCCATTCATTCAAGGAACGAGGACGTAGTGGGGACTAAGTGCCCAGCGTTTTTCCAGGAGCGAGGGAAACAGCAGTGAAAGGTGGGCTCTGTCTTCTCACAGCCGACGGAGCCCCCTCCCTACCTCCAGGCCAGACTCAGCCCTTCTCTATCTGCACCCAGTAACCACCAAGAAAGGAATACAGAGGAAATGTCTCCTTAGCCATCCCTGAGCCTCACAGTTCTGCCATGCTCCTAGCCATTGGTGTATATTTTTTTTTCTTCCATCTTCCTGCAGAATTTTCTGCATGGCCGATTTTCAAACTCAAGTTATTCTTATTCCTTCCTTAGTGTAATAGAGAGTCTTCATAAATTGGAACATTTTCCCTGTCCCTGATGGAGTCACAATATTAAAAATATCATAAGAATTTTAAACAGGAACTATTTCCTTTTTTATCTACCTTGAGGGGTATTACAAGGCTTCTTTATAATACTGGCATTAGGGAACAGTGTTTTAAAACAGGCCCCTGGCACTGCCCTGTTGCAGGCTGAAGGTTTCAGAAATGTGATTAAATTGTAATCTATCTCTTTTGTTTAGGAACAGTCCCGTGATAACAGGCCTGACTTCTGTTTGATTCTTTTTAATCTCAGCAAGTTAGTTTGCTTTTGTTTGTTTCCTGGCCCAGTGGGAGGGAGGGTGAGCCTGAAGTCTGTGCCTTGTGAGTTTGATTTTCCTGGGCACCTGGGAGCCATAGCAAGTTCTGACTGTCATCTCTGAATCATTTTTCTTGCTGCTGCAGAGTAAGCTTTATTTACTGTGAGGGTATGCCACAGACATTTCTTGAACCCCTCATATATTTTCAAAACTTATAATTCAGGAGAATGGTCTGAGGCAAGAAAATTGCTTAAGCCCAAGAGTTTGAGGTTGCTGTGAGCTATGATGCTACAGCACTCTACTGAGGGTGACATAATGAGACTCTATCTCAAAAAAAAAAAAAAAAAAGAATATATAAATGAGAATGGTGGTGAGAGGGCATAGATGTTGAGGATTTTAAAATTTGTTACATAAAGGAATGGGTTTTCTTTTACTCAGGAAACCCAGCAAGCCTTTAGATGCTCTCTTTCACAAGGAGCTGTTGCCACACACTGGGAGTCCCCTTGGTTTTAGCTGAGGACAGGAGACAGCAATCAGTTAGCCTTGCTTATTAGATCCCTGGTATTTTGTATTATTCGCAACCTGATGGTCATTTCCCGTACTTTCCATTCAGGAGGAGTACGGGACAACAGCCATCTTCCAGCAAGTAGCAGGCAGGTCCCCGGGAAAAGTGACCTTGGGTTTTTGTTCGACCTAAACTTGAGTTTCATGGAGTAACACATTGTATGTATGATTTGTAGCAGGAAAATAGATCGCAGTTGTATGACACTTAATTTTGAGGGACATTAACTTTTATTAGGGAAGAGGAGCAAGCTAGCAAGGGAGTAACAACATTTGGTCTGAGCAGTGCTTGTAGATGTTTAGTTAACTAATTAATTGATTGATGTTTAAAGATGGGGTCTTGTTCTGTTGTCCAGGTTGAGCACAGTGGCATGATCATAGCTCACTACAGACTGGAACTCTGAGGCTCAAACTTTGCTCCCATCTTAGCCTCTTAAGTAGATGGAACTATAGCTGTGCCCCACCACACCTAGATGATTTTTAAATTTTTTTGGTAGAGATGGGGTCTTGCTATGTTGCCCAGGCTAGTCTTGAACTTCTAGCCCCAAGCGATCCTCCTGCCTCAGTCTCCCAAAATCTGGGACTGCAGATGTGAGCCACAACACCTATCCTCATGTTTATTTTTAAAATGGTGATCTACATGTGCACCAATCCTCACTGTTCTCTTTTATCTTCCACCTAGTTCAATTCCATTCACATTAGTTTTTTCACCTTTCTAATTCCTGTAGATGTTTGGGTTTTCAGACCTCAATTCCCCTATCAAAGTCTTATCCTACTTCTTATAACCAACAAGTTTTTAAATTCTGGGATCTCACATAAAATTGGCCCTCCTTTCCTTGAGGAGGCTGCCAAATTCTCCTGGGCACTAGTAGGTAAGAAATTACACCAACAGCTGCAGTAGTATTTCAGGAATGCCTTAATTGAGCCGTGATATGTGTTGTCAAAGCTTTGCGCTGACACTGCCTGCTGTTCCATGGAGAAGAAGTCTGTGGGATAGCTGGAGAAGCATCTAGAATGGAAAGTTCCATTTCATAGTACAGGCAAAAAGGGCCATAACTGCCTAGAAGTAGAGAAAAGATCACCATAGATGGGGAACGGCCAAAGGAGGACTCATGTAAGAAGTAGGCCTTGAGCCAGACTTCGTTACACTCTCCCAAATTTGGGTCCCCTGGAAGACTGCTGGCCTGGGAGGCAGAAGAGCCAGAGTCTGGTCTCCCTGCGCCACTGACTTGGCCTTTCTTCGATGGTGCTTCGCTAGTGGCAGTGCCTCTCTGGCACCCAGTTTTTTCACCCATAAAATGGAGTTGGCTGAATCAGGGGCTTTTCTTTTTAATTTTGTTAAGCCATTCTCCCAATGCAATCTTTGCTCAAGCTGTAAAATCAAGGAAAGCAGAGCTGCTCTGGGGAACATCAGAGCAGGTGCCTCCTGCTGCCCTGCCTCGACCCCTCGGGCGGCTTCACAGAGCACAGCTTCAAACACCAGATCGGTTGTCTGAGGACAGCCTGGTTCGTGTGCTGTGGGTCACGGGAGCTTGACAGGACGTGCTTGTCACAGTCATTGTGTTTGGTCTATCGTCACATCAGACACGAGCAGGCCTGCAGATCATAAGCTTTTCTAGATACTGTCTTCCTTGCTTCGTGTTCGTCAAAGACTGTCCTCCTCTCCCATCTTTTAATTCAAAGCAAAAACAGAACGTAAGATATTGCAAAAGAGTGTCACCCTTGAGAGAAACAGAGTCTGGGATCTGTGACACGTTCTGCTGTTAGTTTGTCAATGAGAGGTCCATTCTGGGGTATTTGGGGGTATGCAATAAATATAAGAAGAGATGGGTATCTGAACAAGAGAAGGAGGGAAGAAGAGGCTTGTTCAGGACACTCATGGTGCAAGGTTAGTATCATCTTGCCAGAAGTGCTGTGTTTGCACTGTGTATAGGTTTGAGGCCTCGGAGGCCCTTGACCTTCACCTCTAGATCCAGATGTCTTCTTGACCCTAATAACACTTTTGTTACCTTGAAGGACACCTTAGACCATGCCATTTCCCGCCAGGAGAAAAAGGAAAGGTTTCTTTTTCAGCTTCACATGCTTTCCTTTCACAGTGGTGACCTTGTACCCGCCACTATGGGGACTCAATTTTTAGATAAATCTAATGATTTCTTAGATGGCAATTGGGAAGGATAATCTTCACCATCATAATAACAATTAACAACACCGCTCATGTCTTCTGAGTGATTATAAAGTGTTGAAAATTGTGTACTTTTTTATCCGCAAGATCTTGTTCAATCCTCACCAAACCTCAGAGGTACAACTATTATTTTACCTTGTTTATTTTCAAGAAAGCTACAGTTCAAAAAGAATTTGTTGGAGGTTAGTTGGCTAGACCAGATGACTCAGAGAGAAGGACTCTTCATGAGGGCTTGAACTTGGAAGAAAACATGACACTGGCTTTAACCTTGTCATAGCCCAAGATGACAATCTCAGCTCCTGGAATTCTAAGGAAGTCCTGGAAAATCTTGTAGAGGTTCATTCATTCCTTCACTTATTCAACCAATACGAATTGTGTAGCTGCTGAGTACTTTGTACTTTGGGAGGTACGGAACTGGGCACTTTGGGTCACACCAGGAATTGCAAGCCATAATCCATGTCTTCAAGTCTAAGGGGAGACAGGTTACCCATGAAAACCAAACTAAAAAATGGAGCAATAATAGTTAACACGCACTAATTGCTGACTATACCATGCATGTCCTTTGGAAGCTTTGTCTCACCTTATCTTTCTCTACCTTACTCACAGGGTAGGTGCTGCTATGATCGCCATTTGGTTAGTGTACTTTAGAGGACAAACACCTGTTCAAGGTCAGCTGCTAACGTGTGCCAGAGCCCCCAGAGTCCTTGCTCTTAACCTCATGCTGCCTTCACGGTTTAAATTGTAATAGTTTTAAAATTAAATCATGAAGAATAGAAATGTGCAAAGTACAGTAAAGAAGTATTGAACACCACCCGTAGAAGTGCAGATGAAGGAGCGTGTGACAGAGTCGGCTGCTGCTGAAATGGGGTGCAAACGAAGCTGATAGAGAGGGAGGCAGCGCAACACCGGCAGAGAGGAGGAGAACCTGCAGCCGGCCGCGTCAGTCATGGGGACAGTGCCGTCAGCGTGGTCGGCAGAGAACGAGCCCTGGCTTTGGCCATTAGGGAAGCTTTTGCAAGAGAGTAGAACTAGAAACCAGATGGCAGTGGTTGGATGCACATTGAATAACCATTTGTCTGTAAGTCGTTAAATCTAAGGATATAGTGGCCTGTAAGGCAAAACTGATGTGATAAGTGGGCCAGGCAGGAGAAGAAATGAGAGTGGGGAAGTAGAAGGGAGGTCACTATTGCCTGGATATTTCGATTTTTCCCAAGGAGCTATAAGTGCAGACATTTTTGTTTGGTATCTTCCAGTAGTTTGATTTAAAAAAAAAAAAAATAGTTAAGGGCTAACCATAACACACCTGTAGGCAGAATTTGGCCTACCAGCTGCAAGCTTCTGGAATTCTCCTTCCAGACCGAAGTTTAGAAGTGAAATGAGAAAGCATCCCGAAGAAGACGCGAGGTCAAGGGATGTTTAAGGTCACCTGTGAGGCACGTGAGTGTGTGTGGCAAGAGGTGCTGGTTTGTGCTTTGTGGGTGGTGGGTCAACATAAACTCACTAAGAAGGATTCAGTGTATGTATAGAAAGGTACAGTGTATACACAGAAAATAGCAAGGAGAGATGTCTGGAATTGGGAGGTGCTTGTGGGAGTAGGAGGAATAAGATTAAGAGACCGATTACACTTTGAGAGTCCCGCATTAGAAAATCAAAAATCTGAAATGCTCAAAAATCTAAAACATTTTTGAGCATCGACATGTCAGACTCAAAGGAAATGCTCATTGGAGCATTTCAGATATTGGATTTGGGGGTTAGGAACGTTAAGCTGGTATAATGCAAATTCCAACATCTAAAAAAAACATCCAAAATCCGAAACACTTCTGGTCCCAAGCATTTCAGATAAAGGATGCTCAATCTGTATTAGAAAGATGAGAAGATGCAAACAGATGGACTGATTGGAAAGTTCAAGAAATGGAGAGATTTTTCTCTCCCACTTTATCCACATGGTTAGAGAACAGACTGTGTATCCAGTTAGGGGGTCAGATGGAACCTGGGAGCTAGAGAGAGAGGAACTTGTAAAAGTGGGGGGGGTGTAGCTGCTTTGGATGGCAAGAGTCTGGGGAAGTTGGAACTATTGAGTAGCAGTGAGGAACCAGTTGACCTTTATGCCTGAGTATCTATTATGTGATACCAGTAAGCACAGAAGATACAGCATCAAATGAGGCTCAGATTCTGACTGAGACTGGCAGCTACGGTCTCTTAGAGTCTGTAGATTTAACCTTAGCTGATGGACAGGTTTCCCTCATTTCATTCATTTACTTGCTACCTTCGTCCCTTTACTGTACCTGGGAATTACTTCTGCTCAACAGTTTTCTTTAAATCACCTCTCATTTTATGTATAAAAATAGAAAAACAAAGCTGTATATCATTACTTGCACTGTTGTGTTTGTCCAAATATGCATTTTAAAAAAATATATAGAACTATTGATGTTTTGTCAAAGGTGCCACCTAAAATAATTTTGTCTATCTTTACTACCCCATACACCATGCCTTGGAAAGATGAGACAGACTACTTGGGGGAGTTCTTTAGGTCACTCAGAGCAAGGATTTTTTTCCATGTTAGAGTTGCTGTATATGGCCTTGGATTTTTATACGAGCAGGTCGGCTTCAATGGCCTGATTTGAATAAAATGGATAAAGGCAGGCACCTCTTTGTCTGACAATTTTTAAGTGACGCTATTTGAATACTAAGAAGTTTGAAGCTTGACTGCAGAGCCTTCCAAATTAATCTAGTCTGCGAAAAAAAAAAAACAAAACGAAAATGCCATCAAGTAACAAGAGATTTGTCAGCTGCCCTGCTTACACTTTTCATATAAAACATAAAGGTTGGCAGATTATAGATGAAAGGTCAGCTCAGCAAAAAAGAAAATATGTCAGACAGTCTCATAACACAGGTAACCGAGGATGGAAGTCAGAAACTACCCCTGGATTCTCCGGAGGAGATGAGTTTGTAGGCAGTGTGTAAATATCATCACTGTTTCTGCGGCTTTTCATTTTGGCGGCCACTTTTTTATGCTGAGTTTCCAAAATTTGATTTAAAAGTCATCAGAGATACCTGTGTTCCCGAGGAAGATTGACTTTGCAGCAGTTTTACTTTTTTTTTTTTTAACTGGTCTAAACCGGGGAGATGGACTTCCTTTGCCCCGGTCTCTTCTGGGCCACCCCTGAACCCAAAGCTCCAAAATGAGGACAGATTAAGAAGCCTTCCTGCTAGAGCAGGGGTACATAATGCAGGCTTTACAGGGAGTCCATCGTCATGAATGATTAAAGGGGAACTGGGCAGCTACAGTGTACAAGTATAATCTTTTGCTCAAAGATTCACGCAGGTGGGACCTGCCTCGGAACAGATAACTGTCCAGGAAAATATTTCAGCTGGCTTTGGGAGCACGGTGAATCTGGGGTTATCGTAGTAGGCCAGTGGGGCCACAGGGCTCTGGTGTTAGAGTTGGAGGCCTATTACAGTGTTACAGTGTGCGTGGTCCAGGGAATCTGTGGCCCTGTTAATATGTACATCTTTCATCTGCACTCTTGAGTGCAGGAATTGTGCAAAATATAACCCTTCCATCTAAACAGCTCACTACATCATACCCCTAATTACCAAATTCACACAAGTATGCATTTGAGGGAGGCGTCCTATGTTTTGTGAGCTTTTCAGCACAGCCTTGCACATAACTGAGCCCAAAAGCATGCCACACAGCCTTGAGGGCTAGAAGTCACAGATAGCCATTGATGCTTAACCTCAGTGTTCCTGGTTTCTCTTCTCTGCGGTGTTATTTATATTTTCTAAGAGACGCCTTCTATCTCTGTCCTAAGGCTCCCCATTAGTGCATATCTTTATATGCAATTTTATTACCGGTAGAAACCTAAACATTAATAGCTAAAGTAAAATCAGTAACATTACACAACATAATCTGGCAGTCTAAAAACCACTGTGGTATTAGAAGAAATGTTTGCAATGTGCTACTGAGACCGCGTGGTCATCAGAGTAGAATCTTTACAGCTCACATTGCTGAAATCCAAGTGGGCTGGTGACAGCACTTGCCCCCCCACCCCCCCTAAAAAAATTCTTTTCCCCTTAATTAAATGATTGAGACTCCGGCTTGCTTTTAAGGAGCAATTCTTACAACAAGTATATCCAATTTCCTGCTAGTGGTACCTTTAATTCTTCCTGGAATGGCAGGAAACATTAATTTTGCACTGGACCCGGGAGTCTCAGGAAGCTGAAATTATAGGTGTCATTGTTCGCCACCCTTTTTTTCCTTTAAAGTAAAATAAAATGAGCAACAGCTCAACAGTGAGGCTGGAGGAAGGGATAGTGAGAAAGTAGAGAAAAGAGCATTAATTTCAGGCTGGGGACAGCTGCCTGGCACTATCTCCCTTCGGATTTTGGTTCTTACCGCATCACGGTGAGTTATTAATATGTATGATCTGTACTTTATTCAAACATTATAAATCTATGCAGAAGTCTGGTGTTTGGGTTTTCCTTTATAGCTTTCATTCTTCTTCCCAGAATTATCTCATTTTGATCGGGAAACTTTTGCATAAAAGGCACACACTGAGAACTTGCATTTCCATACCATAAATATTAAAAGGGGGTTAAGCTTTACAGTTTCTTTTCCCATCCCAATGGGAGAAAAGTTAGCTTTCTAATCAGGGAGCCCTTAATAGTGTTCTTTCTATTCACAAACCGAAGGGTAAACTTAAAATTAGTCTTGCTGTACGGAATCGTAGTATGTGGTTCCTTTCACTGATCTAAATCGTGGAATGCTGAGTTGCGTCGTGTCTTTGGTGGGAAGATGTACTGAATATCTGGCGGTTGTCTGAGGAGTTAAGAATAGCTCGTTGGTTTATTTTGGGAGGACCAAACCAAGTCCAGATCTTTTCTTAAGGATCGTGATGAAAGTGATTTTTTACTGGCTGATTACAAAGTGTGGATTCATTACCAGGGGGGAATGGGGCTAGGAAATGTAATGTCTTCTTAGTAGCCCTTTAGCTTCTTAGTAGACATTCTATCTATTGTGTATTGTCATTTTTCTTAACATAAAGGAGTAGTCATAACTTTTGGTTCACATGGAAATGTAAAGGAATGTGGGAGCTACTGCATTTGGGTGAGCTGTCTGCTAATCACGTCTCGGCCGTTGTACTTTGTGATGGGAAATGAACGTGCTAATTGGTGCTTTTTTTCTCTCTCTCTTATTTCAGGAAACCTGCCATATGAATATAAAATAGTGATTGCTGGGAATCATGAACTGACATTTGATAAGGAATTCATGGCAGACCTTGTTAAACAGGACTACTACCGTTTCCCCTCTGTGTCTAAATTGAAACCAGAGGACTTTGACAATGTTCAGTCCCTCCTGACAAACAGTATTTACTTGCAAGATTCGGAGGTAACGGTGAAGGGATTCAGGATATACGGTGCACCTTGGTAAGTGATGATTCAAACAGCTTTCTCCCCCATTTCTCAGCTCAGTACCGAGAAAGCTTGACTCAGACGTAGATGTTTTAAATGAAAGCGAGTGGGATGGAAGGAAACCGTATTGCTGTCATTTCAACAAAGCACACATTCCGGTCTGCTACAAATGCAAGCACTTGTCGTTTTCATGGTAATATGGATTCATTTAGGCAGGTCAATGGGCCTGGAGCTTTGGTAGATGCGTACAAGGGTCCCTCAGTGTCTGTGGGGTATTGATTCCAGGACCTCCCTCGACACCACAATTTGAAGATGCCCAAGTTCCTGATATGAAGTGGAATATAATTTGAATAGAACCTACACACAGCCACCCGTATACTTTATGTCATCTCTAGAGCACTTGGGATACCTAATACAATGTAAACACCGTGTGAATAGTGGTTGTGCTGTATTGTTTAGGGAATAATGAAGAGGAAAAAAGTCTGTACATGTTCAATACAGATGCAATTATAGTTTTAATACTTTCTGTCTGTGGTTGGTTGAATGCATGGATGCCAACCCACAAAGACAGAGGGCCAACTGTGTATGTTTATATGACTGGGGCTGCGTATGTATCAGGGGGACACAGAAGGATTTGAGAGAAAATCACTGTGTGAATCTTCACACAGATTCAGCCTCTCTGAACATTCCATCGGCTTTAGGTAACTCATTTCCCTCGGATTTTGCACTGAAACAGCCGTAAAATATCTTTCTCTGAGATAAGAGTTTCTTCAAATTTCTCTGCACATCGGAATGAGCTCTGTAGACAGATCATGAAGCTCGGCCCCCCAGACGCCCTCACTCTCCTTCCTGAGCTGAAGCCCAGCAATCTGTATTTTTTCAAAGCTCCCCAGATGAGGCTGATACACAGGCAGTTTGGAAGTTATTGGTTGAGAGTTAGTGCCAGAATTCTCAGAACTGAGCTCTAGAAACCTTGAAACAGGCACATCCCCTCTGGGACCAGACAAAGCATTTTGATCTTGACTATCCATTGTCAGATGTCGGATTTTAAAGAAGTTAAAAATCTTTAAAATGGTGAAAATAATACCTAGTTTCCAGGGTTATTATGAGGACTAAATAGGTATTATAGGACTAAACAAATTTGCAGTGGACTTAGAGCATTTGGTGGTTTGCTTAGGATGATAATTATCATTTTTCTGGCATTGGCTCTGCCACTATTATTTATTTGAACTTGAGCAAGTCAGTTAGCCCCCTAAAGCCAGTTTTTTCATTTTAAAAAAGGGATTATTAGAGCAGATGATCAGCGATATCAGAGGAGTCTAGATATCTTGTTTGTTTGAGGGGTCTGTGATGAGCAGAACTAACCTTTACTCATCCAATCCAGTTCTTCCCTACGAGCTGTGACGAGAGCCGGAAAAAGCCAAGCAGAGTGAATTCTGATTGGCCCCTTCCTTCAACAGTTGGGCTTTCACTCTGTAAAATATAAAATTGAGATGTTTGCTATAATCTCTTTTCTAGCTTCACTAGTTGATGTTCAGAAGGACTGATACAGGAAGTGCATTCCTGTTTAAAATCACTTTGACAACGATTTTGAAATCTTAAGTACGTAATACAGTAGAACTGTTATAGTTGACCACCGCCCTACATTGACCACTTCCTTAAGTCAATGAAATTTTCAGACTGGACATGCATCACAGGTACCTATCAGGACAGTAGGCCTGGTTCCTTATCTCAGCCACCTCTGTACGTTGACCAGTTTGTTACAGTCCCTTGGGTGGTCAGCTTACAGAGGTTTGGTATATGCCAGGCACTATTCTAAATCCTTTGTATCTATCATCTCATTTAATCCTCAAAATACTCTAAGGGGTCTCACTTGGCAGATCAGAAAACTCGGACAGAAAGGTAAAGTCCTTGCTCTAGAAGCATCACAAATAGTAAGATGCAGCATCCTTGAACTTCGCAAGTCTGACTCTGGGGGGTGTGTGTACAATCTGATTTGGGGGGGCGGGGATGGTGGTGATATGGTAATTGGAGGTTATAATCTGCAGATCCAATTTATATCCAGCTTTATTAGTGTGTGTCAGTTTTTTTATGTGTGAGAAGGTGGTAAAGGGCAAGACCATAAACAGTCCTGTGAAATTATAATATAAAAACTGATCTCAGGTAATGGAGGGTGTTAATATTAGCATTTCTGAGTAAAGGACAGGAGAGAGAGAAAGCGCACGTGCATTTCCAGCTTCGTAGTCCCATTCTTAAAAACTGGATGCAAGGGCGGCGCCTGTGGCTCATTGAGTAGGGCGCTGACCCCATATACAGAAGGTGGCGGGTTCAAACCCAGCCTCGGCCAAACTGCAAAACAGAAAAATAGCCGGGCGTTGTGGCGGCTGCCTGTAGTCCCAGCTACTTGGGAGGCTGAGGCAAGAGAATCGCCTAAGCCCAGGAGTTGGAGCTTGCTGTGAGCTGTGTGATGCCACGGCACTCTACTGAAGGCGATAAAGTGAGACTCTGTCTCCACACACACACAAAAAAAACTGGAATACCCTCTAATTGGCATAGAAGCTCAACATCCAAGTTCAGATGAAATTTTTTCAGTCATTTAAAATTACTCTTGAAAAATCTTCAAAAGGCACAGACACTTCAAGCTCTTCCAAGCAAAGAAGACTTTGGAGATCCCTGGACTGATAATTGCTGCTGATGACGACAACCGACTTCCTCTCCTATCTGAGCTGATTCAGATCTGTTCAGGACATACCGTTTAGCGAACACAGACTACAGGTGGGATGAATGAGGAAGTGACGTCGGTCCTGACGCAAATCCTGGAGCATCTCAAGAAATGAGACAAATTCAAATACATGATGTGATGGGTCGTGATCTGGCTTTGGTGGTGGTGCGAACCACAGACAGTGTTTCTGTCTGCACTGGATTAATATGTATTTTAAATTTTTGAATTTTAACATTAGCGAAGGTGATAAAGTGGGGAAAATAGGCAGCATCATTTAGATTTCTGGTACGTTCTCCTAAAGTTGGCGTGACACATAATGTTTGCTGGGATTTCCTCAGAGCCTGAACTGTTTCCTGCTGTGCACCTCTTTACGAGGAAAGAGATTTTAAATGGGGTTTGCCTGATCTATTGGAATTATTGATGCTTTGTGTTTTGACTAAGAATACAGAGTTTGACAAAAAGAATATTTCCATTTCATCCTATATTTTTGGAGGCACGAGTAGTTTGGATCTCACTGTGAAGATGTTTTGTGAAAATTAACGTACGTGAGACCGCTAATAATCTGAACATGGATTTAGGAATGTCTGTATTCGCCTTTTGGCATGGGGAGGACATTATTGGCTCACTCTCTAACATATTCAGCGCTGGAACATTGGGCAAGTATCTTAACATCCATGGGCCTCTGTTAGCTTATCTCTGAAATGGGCGAGAGAACATGACGGGAATGATTGTTCCCTGCCATGACTGTTAACGAAGATAGAGTTGATGCATCCGTACAATAGTTTCCTAGCAGAGAGACGTGTTTGGTAAGTGTTAGCTTAGTTAGAGGAGTGTCGGGGTTCCTAATCTACTTTACACCTTTGACAACCTTCATAAGGAGACTGTGCTACTCGGACTTGGGTGGGGTGGATTCTAACCCTAGTTCAGCCTCTGCTGATTGGAAGACACTAGGAAAATCACTTAAACCTCTCTATTTAGTTGCCAAACTGGGGGGGAATGAGGCCTGCCCTAGTCTCTGTGATTCGCCACACATTTAAATAGTCGCCACACTTAGACTCTGCAAAGAGAGTATTTATTTGCAGAGCATGCTTCATAATTTTAAAGCCCTGAACATTTTTTAACCTCTTTTACTATTAAGAATTTAACTAGAAGCAATATTTGGGAGAATGTATACCATCGGTACCGTTTTTCTGTCTTCAGAAGTTAGGTTTTCTCCATCCCTGAGACCTACCCACAGGTGAATGTCTGCTTAATAACCCAACATATCTTTCAACCCCCCAAATAATGTAAACTGATTTAGGTTTGATTTGCACCCTTTCCCAGTGACTTTTCTGGAGGAAATGTTCAGTGCTGCATTACTCATATTGCTAGTGCTTTTAATTTAAAAACAGAAATCAAAATAAGAGCCCCGATACTAAGGATTTCCACCCTGACACAGGTTTCTCGAAAGTAATTGCGGTCGGATCAGGGAAACAGCTGTAACTCATATATTTAAAAAATAGGGACTGTGAGTTGGTTTAGCTGCAGAAGAAGAATATTAGTTAGTATTCATTACATATAACTCGTAGCACAGCTGAAAGCTACCTCAAGACCAGGGAGAATTAAAGTAGTGTTTTCTAATTTACAATTTAACAGGAATTTGTATGTAGAAAATAACTTACAACACACCAGAGCATTCATGTATGTTTGCATCAGGTACGGGCTGTAGTACTTATTATTAATAGATCCCCGGGGAAGAGGCTTTCAATGTGGTTTGATGGGTCTGGGACATTTCAACGGTCTAAGTGAAAAAGTTGTAAGTGGGATTCCTTGTCCAGGAAAGAGAGAGGCTCCCTGAAAGGAGGGTAAGAACTGATGAATTCCCCAGGGCACCTCTGCCTCGGGGGCCTTAACACAGGTCTTTTGACTTCTGCACATGTTTCTTCACCATCTCATTCTTCCGAGAACCTTGAAGGGAGGAATCAGACATCTTTTAACAACAGATCTGCTTCGTTTTTTCTATTGTTAGGGTTTTACTCTTCCTTTTGGGGGGGCGGTAGAAAAAGAGGGTCTGGTGTTGTCAGGCCATTAGATGAGCCTTCAAACTTGGCTTTTCCAACAGGAAATCCCATGGATTTCTCATCTCCCCAGGGTGTTGATTCTCTGCCCCCAAGGTGGTTCTCAGTTTCCTCTCTGTGAGGCTCACTCTCAGCTCCCCTAATGTCTTTCCCAAAGGCTGAGGATGGAGAGAAAGAGGAGACAAAACTCTTCATCTTTGTCAAATAGTAGCCATCATGGTAACTAATTGCTTGTCTGGCAGGGTAGAGGGGAAGTGGAATTTTGAAAATTTCCTGGTATTTTTGGTTAATGCCTGCAGGTTTTAGTAAACTTAACTCATGGGACTTGGCAGTTAAAAGTCTGATTTCACATGCTCTTTCAATACTATGATACTATGCAGGGGGGAAAAAAAAATCCACGTTCTAATTGATTAGCAGCCAAGCTGCAAAAAAGGAAGAGGTCTACATTGTATCAACTGGAGCAGAGCAGTTGCATTGTTCAGGGAAAGCCGGCACCTTGTTCTCTGGAACACAAGTACCGGGCTGGTCTCCCGTGGCTTTTAATGAATATGAGTGGGGCTTTCCGATGTCCAAGAATTTGATCTCTAGGCTGACCAAGAGGTCAGGAACAAAGAGCACATTTTTTTTCACGTTAGAGTGGACCCAGGTGTAATTTGTCAGATTTAGTAACTGTGGAGGAAGTGCCTTAACTTCCACCACAGGAAAATTAGATCAGGCCTAGGCCGTGCGATTCTAAAATGGCTGAAATCGGAAGGCAAAGTCCATGGGGTTGCATTTTCAAAGGAAGTGTGAGTAGGATTTGTTTCCCCCCTTCCTTCCCCTCATTTCCTACCATAACCACGTTGCACTCATTCATTCATTTAGAGCTAATTTTCTCATCATTTTTCAGAGTGGGAGTTGAGTGTTGATTCTACAGCATTTATAATTGTGTTTGCACACAAAATAGCTGTAAGGTTGCTTACGTTTCCTTGTTCTGATCAGTGCAATAGTACTTTATGTTTACCCTGTCAGAAAAGCTTCAGTTGTTTTTATTTCCAATTATAAGTTTTGTAATGCATCATGTATTTTGCTGACAGTCTTCAAGTTCTTGAAACAGCGAAGAAGAAATTAACAGCAGATATTGAATGAGGGGATTAGAAAACTGGCAACTCATAGGACAGAATTTAGATATGGGGATGGGTGGAATGGGTTCATTTATTTTACTTTCTAGTCATACTTTGTAATTAACTTGAGCCCCCCACCCCCCAAAATAAAGAAGAAAAGAAAGAAACAGCGCTGTGTTCAGCAGAAAAATCCTTTTGCGTTAAAGAACAAGACTATACAAACATTGGTTCTGCACCATGTTTTTCAGGGATTCCAGCTTTTATTCAAGAGGGTTCAGAAAGGTATTGGCACAGAAAAAGGTCTTGTGTGTGTGTTAAACAAATATGCACTCTGCTCTTACATGATTCTGTTTAAAGGCCCAGGCTAACATTTCATTTTTCTTGGCATAGGGCCCGTAGACTCTCCCATTATGAAACCTATGGCTGTTCTGCCCCAGTCTAGAGTTACAGGGCTCTGTTTACATTTTTGTCTGTTTCAGAATGCAGCTGACTGCTCTTAGAGCTGCATGGGATCAAATTCAGTTCTGGTTTAGCAACTGCCCTGTTTATTTGAAAAAGGAGAAAGCAAAACTGCTCACTTTGCTTCCTATCCCCCTTTGATAGCCAAATCATTAAATACCATTTCAAAAGCCGGTTTTATGCAGGGCTTGTTGGATCCAACTCACTTTTAACCTTTCTTTGCACAGCTCTCTCGCGCTCAGGGGTGGGGAACCTTTTCACCTTGGAAAGTCACATTCATTTAGTTGTAATCAAGTAAAGCTGCATTCAAGAAACTTCAATTATATATGCTTAAAAATGTACATGATATGATAAAAATCTAGCTATTATGTACTCAATACTTTCCAAAATGAAAACTCTATATTAAAGTTATGTGAACTTTTAATGACTTTGTTGTGTCTGCTTTCTGTTGGACAGCGTTTGAATACCGTATTCAGTTATAGCAGGCAGATCCCTAATTTCTCTTGACCCTGTAGCTCTGTGGTTCCCAACCCCCAACCCATGGGTGGTGGACCGGTACTGGTCCATGACTGGTATTGATCAGTGGCTTCTTAGCAACCAGGCTGCACAGCAGGTGAGCAGGTGACGCTTCATCAGTATTTACAGCTGTTCCCCCGTTGCTGGCCTCCCTGCCTGAGCTCCACCTCCTATTGGAAAGTAGTAGCATTAGATTCTAATGGGAATACGAACCCTACTATCTGTCAGCTGCACACGTGAGAGATCTAGGTTGTGCACTTCTTATGGGAACTGTCCCCTCCCCCCATGACCTGTTGAATCTGTGGCAAAATTGTCTTCCATGAAACTGTTCCCTGATGCCAAAAAGATTAGGGACCTCTGCTTTACATCGGTATCAGTCATCTGTGCCCTCAGGGCATCTTGATTTGGATTAGGTAGGAGAGTGTACTTTCACAGCAATACGTGATTAAAAAACAAGGAAGCATTTTTTTGGCATTAGCCAAAACCGTGAGTATTCTGCATTTTTCCACATTTTGATTAGATGTTGCTCAGCATCAAACAATGACTTTAAAATGTGATCTACTGAGAGTTCAATGGATTCCATCTACGGCTGAAATGGTAATTTGAGCCGGATGTCGTGATGCCATAAGTCAATGAACCTTTCATTGTCGTCCGATTGATAGGTTTGTAGCAGCTGTGTATTCTTGAGATGATTCAGTTACATCATCCTGCTCATCACTGATCTGGGCTAACTGAGGAAAATGTTCATCTGAAATTTTCTTTTGGGGAAGTGGTTTGACGAAAGAAAGCTTTTTTTCAAAATGCTTGGATTTTTTGGTCACATATCATTTATAGACTTAGTTTTACCTTGCAAAGTAAAATTCAAGTCATTTTGATGTGACACATGACACAGAAATGCTACATTCCCACAGAAATCTTCTTCCAATAATTCACATTGCTGTTTACGTTCTTTATAAAATTTAACTGCATGTTTTCACAGAGATAAAATTTTGCCTAAAACCTGTCCCTGCAATAGCCAGTGAACTTCAGGATGATCCAACAAATCTACACAGAGTATGTCATCAAAATTGATAATGCTTTGTTGCATTTGCAGGAATATAGTTAACAATACTTATAACTTGTTGCAAAGAGTCACTTAAAATAGAAGCTTTAGCACAGAGATTTTGCTGATGCAAGATACAATGAAAAGAAATGAGAGCCTCTGGATCTGTTAATACTTTCATTATCTGTGCAATAAATCCTTCATGTTTTTCTGTCATGGAAGGTATACCATCTGTATATACACTCACTAAATTTACCAAATTCAGTCCAACTTCACAACATTTATCTTCAAAGTTGAAGGCATCTATTCCCAATATCTATTTCTGTGTTCTGTTAGCTAGAATGTCCAAAGCAAGTAATTCTTTGTAGCAAAGTAAATCTACTGCTATGACCTGAATGAAATATAAAACCTGCTCCTAATCAGTAGTATCAGTTGATTCATGCAAAGCGATTGAATAATATATATTTTCCTTTTGACGTATTGCACAAAGTTTTGCTATGAAGTTGAACACTAATTCCTGGTGCTGATCAGTTATGCTTCTTGAAAGAGGCAGTTTGAACTTTGAAACCTTATCCTGCTGCAAGTATCCTACAACCTTAACAGTGCATTCTTTCGCAATTTCTGCATTACTAAATGGTTTCCCCTTTTCCCCACATATATAAGCTACTTTGTAATTGCTTCAGTGGCATTATTTCCAGATCTTATTGCTGCTTGAAAGAACTGTCTTTGCTTTTTCTTTTCATCTTTTAATTTCTGCAATACAACCTTTCGTATCTCTCCCTCTAATTTAAAGTATTTGTGGTTCTTGTGTGTGTTACAATGCTGATGAGCATTGAATTTCTTTAATACTGACATTGCAGTATCACAAAGCAAGCAAATCATCTTCTCTTTAGCAGAAACAAGATAATACAGTAATTCCCAGTTGTCATTAAAGAATTTCGTTTTCTTCCCTCAGCGTTCTCTTGGTCTTCCTTGAATGATGGGCTGTTAACAAGACAAAATCAAAAATTATTGTCAAGCTGAAATACAGTTCACCACTGTCAAAAGCTGATAACAAAGTGGTGTACTTGACCATCCCATAAACTCTCACCAACCAGCCTTGTGCGATAACGGCATCAGTAAGGCGGGAGAAATTAGAACTGAATCATGGGCATGGCAGCTATGAATTTAACCCTTATGGCTGACTAATAATGTTCTCATTGTGCCTGTCAATCTGGGAGGATTCTCTTGTTGGAACTTACTTTATGCTTTGGTATTTTAAATGCATTCATCTTTAAAAATAAAATCAAAAGATATAAGACATACAAATGTATTAATAAAAATAAAAAAATTTATTCTATAAAATTTGGATTCAGTCAAAGGCTGAAGTTAAGGACCTAGAAGGCCACATAAGACCTCAGGTTCCCCACTTTTGGTCTAGCTCCAACTTTAACCCTGCCCTGTCTCTATCTGCTGTGTTGGCGGTGGTTGTGTGGAAGAATGTGGAGGTTGTTAAGTGTTGGTGTGCATTCAATTATGCTTCCTAGCAACCATTGGCATCATTTAAATTTTTGCCTGCACATTCTGAGAGAGCAACTCCATTAGCAAACAATAATTAAATTTGCCTTTGGAGAGTATGTTTCACTCAGGCAACTTTCATGTGTATTATCTCACTCGGGTCTCACAATAATTCTTTAAAAGAAGCAGAATCATTGTTAATAAGAGCCAGCATTTACACGTGTCTGTATGTCTGAAGCTGCCTCCTTATACCAGAGAAGACCAAAACATAGAATTTCCGACGGATAAAGGGACTTGCCTATAGCCACAGTGTTAATTTGAGGAGAAGTAGGGTTAGACTCCAGGGTTTCTTTGCTGAGTTCTTTAGACTAAACCAGGATATCCTAGCAACAACAGATGTCTATCTATTACGCCTTGACCTGAGTAACTCAGGAAGTGGCCACTTCTCATCTTGGACGACCTGGCTGTTTCTGTCTAGATGCAAAAAGGGTGGACAGAAGCCAAGTCATCGCCCATCAGGGGCTTTCAGGGTTAAGTGGTGAGGTGTTCTTCTAGGAAAAAAACAGGACTGTCGAAAGGGCAGAAGAAAACAATTATCCAGCATCTTTTGCACGGTGTGAGACTAGGGTTTAAAAACAAATGAGTTTTGTTTTGTTTTTTGTATGATATGGGTCAGCCCCTTCTGGTTCTTCTGCTCCACAGAGACGACTTCAGACACAACGCACATCGGGGGGGGCAAGTGTCGGTTGCATGTAGCTTTTTCCCTCCAAAGCCCCACGCAGCAGCTGAGAGAGACCGCAATTCTGGGCGGACGCGGCAAGAAGCAAATGCTGGCAGGGTGCCCCGCTCGGTCGGGCCTGCCAGGGGCCCACACGCTGCGCTCCAGAGCAGACCTGCGCCTTCTCCTTTGGGCATGGCTGGCTGGCTGGCTGGCTGGCTGGCTGGGTGTTCTTCCGCTTTTTCCTGTTACCCTAACAGGTTTCTTCCTTTAAAGCAAAGTAGCTGCTGGTGGACAGAAAACGATCATAAAGGCGCTGTACGCTCCCTGAGGCCAGGGACCTGGGGCTTGGTTCTTGATGCACCCTGTAGGCTCGCCCAGGGCCTGGCACAGGACAGGGGCGCAGTCCCTGTCTGCCGAATGGATAAATCAATGAGGGTGGTGGTGGTAGGGGGGTATCTGTGGTTGATGAACTGAAGGTTTTCACAGATGAGACAGCCAGTTGCACAAGGGAAGAAAATGTCCTTGAGTCTACAAAATGGGGCAGTGGAGACAGTCGAGCAAAATGGAAGCAGAGCCCCCAAGTAAACAATGTCTGTTCACTTCAAGAGCATACCTAGATGCGGCCTGGACGTTCAGCTGGGTGGAGAGGCGAGCGTTTCTCCAGGTGAGCGTGCTTAAGTACAGGTCAGGGGTGGGAGCAGGACACACCCGACTTTAGGGCAGTGAGAGTTTCACAGAAAGGCTCCAGCAGTACTTTTATGGGTCTTTTCTATCATTTCTTCCCCTCGGACGCCTTCTTCCCATTCTGTGAGCAGCTGTAGGAGCTGCTGTTAGACTTGGAGCACCTGAATCAGAGTGGTCAGCGGGAAGGGCAAGGTGGGCGGGAATCCAGACCAGGGCAGGGCTCCGAACGTCCTTTGTCCAGTGTGGAGCCGTCCCACTTCTCAGCGATTTCCTTCTCGGTGGTTGAATGTTCCAAATTAGGGTCACGTGGACTCTTTACCATTGATTTTCCAGCTGCCTTACCAATGAGCGTGTCTTACTTCATAGTCTGCACTGCGCCTGTGAGTGGCTTCTCCAGGTCTCAGCACACAGTGAGCACGCCAGGGTCCCCCCCAGCCGTGTAACCTGTGTTTGCTGGTTGCAGGCACAGCTGCTGCCCCATCTCTCAGCAGTGCTGTTCTCCCCTGTGGCTGGGACGTGTCCCCAAGGTAGTCTAGGTCACTGCACTGCTCCTTTAACTCCCCCGATGACCTCTGAGGAAGGTGCACGTGGGTGAGGTTACTCCTCTCACCAGCTGCCCCCCTTTTGCCAGCAGGACATCTGCATAGCCACGGGACCTCCTTCCACGCCTTCCACGGGCTGCCAAAGCTGTTTCATAATGGAGCTTGGTAATCAAAGCCACGTTGTGGTCTGTGCTAGGCAGCGGAGAAGCCTGCCCTTCTCCAGAGGGGGTTGTCAAGCCCCCCCCTCACAGATTTATCTGGAAGCCTGCAGGAGGCTTGATGGGGGACCCACTGACTTACAGGCTCAGGAGCATCTACCCCCAGTGGCACAGTCTTTGTTGAACTCTTCCTCCACAAACTCTCGCAGAGTCTCTCTCCTCTTGAACCATCAGTCCCTCGAGCTAACAAAGTTCTGGCAGGACCTCCCCACATGCCCTGCAAACTTGGCTCCCCAGCTACAACGCTCTTCTGCCTACGAGGGAGAGAGGCCAAGGCACAGAGGTCCGCAGCTCAGAAACAGCTCAAGTTGACCTTTAGCACTTAACTTTTCGAACATGTGAATTTAATCTCTCTGAGCCACAGTTTCATCCGTCATATGGGTATTCAAATAATAATAGCTACCATTTATTGAGCGTCGTTGACATACAGGCACCTTATGGAACATTGATTTTAAGTGTCACAGCAAACCTAGTAAGGAGGTCGTATCGCGCCCGCTTGTGAGATGACAAAATGAAAGGTTAGAGAGGTGAAATAGCTCACCCAAGGACACTCACCTGGTGAAGAACTAGAAATCAGTTCCAGATCTATTTGGTCCCAGAGCCTTGATATTTTTTTCACTGTTCACGGTAACTTTGTGGTGAGATTAAAGTGAGATTGTGTACGTTATGCTCCAGGCGCTCAGTAAATGCTCAGGTATTTTCTACCCTTGTTAACAATTAACAATTGTTCGTTGTGTAGGGCTGTTACGGTTTGGTTTTGTTTGTTTATAGGGTGATACCCCAGGAGGGAAGAGGAGCAACGAAGAGCAGAAATGAGATAAACGGGAAACAGTCTAAGAAAACAGTCACCTCTGTCTCTTGGGGGAGGCTGGTATGGAGAGATAGGAAGAGAGAAAACTTTTTAAGGTGAATATTGTACCGTATCTTTGCACGACAAGTTGCTTATGATCTGGATACGTGGAAACCATTTAGGAAAGGAACCCCATCTTCACCTGTTCGAAAGGCCTGGAAGTGAATAAACGTCAGTTAAATGAAGACACACGGGGCGTTTATAAGGTCACTTACATCAAGTGTCATTTTCAAGGTCTGAGTAACACTTGGCAGTGCATTTTCACTCTGGAAAAATAAAGATCATCTATAAACTGAATGTGGAATGTTCCATGAGGGCTCCTCCGACATAAAGTTAGTGGCAAATTTGAAAGACTCTAGAGCAGAAAAGGTGAGCCACAAATCTGCATTAATTCAGGAGAGGACATCGGGGGAATGTTTTGCTCAAGTAGAAAAGATCAGCTCAGTTGAAGTGTAAAGACAGGTACTAAGACTAATCATGTCCACGAATGAAATAGGTAGCAAAAACAAAACAGAAGAAAATGAAATGAAAAAGCAATGAGAAGTCAAGCTCCTGGGCTTTAAGGGTGGATTAGAGGCAGCAGTTAAGACCCCGCCTAAATAAGATTATTCCCGGGGTAAAACGTCCAAAGATAGCATCTGAAGGTGCTGGTGATATTTATTGGTTAATTTAGATACTTTCAGACCCAGTGTCTTGACATGGTGGGTTTATAAGATGGATCATATTAAATAAAAAGTGGTGCTAAAATTTCATATGAATCTACTGTAAATCCACTTTGAAGACGAGGTGAAAACAATGCTGTGTTTGTAAAGAAGAAAGGTCAGAGTCGACACACTAATTTTCCATTCTTCTCTAAAATTGGTTATGCACTTCTTTTATATAATGCATTATGTACAAAAAGATCGCACATAAAACTGAGGCCTTCTGACGGCAGCCTGGCTTAATAAACAGCAATTATTTTTCTATGTTTCAAGCTACCATATGTGGTGAATTTCTGGAGCGTCCCAATCTTAAGAGCTGAATCTAATGGGATGTACAGACCTCTGTGCCACTCAAGGCTTCCTGAGCCATCGGAAGTAGCTCGGAGCCCCATAATCCTAGAAAGAGGATTGTCAAAGACAGATACTAGTAAACAGTTTTTTTTAATGTAAATGACTTAAAAGTCCAACCCCCTAAATTACTAGCCATTCTTGGGGGCCTGTATTTTTATCATCAGGCATCAGCAGAAAAACCCTTCTAGCTTTGATGTCTGAAGAACAAAGTAAAAGCTATTAGGCTTAAACCTAATCAGAAATTGTTGATGGCTAAGCTAACTCGTTGGAAATGCACTCTTGGGGCATTGTAAACCACCTTCCCACTCTTCTTTTCCATTGGCGTTACGATTTAAGGGGGAAAAATGAGGAAGACAAGTTTGTCTGAAAGACTCATAGGATGCATTTGTGGGCTTTGCTTTTATATATATATATATATATATAT
>CAUYON010178042.1:0-21031 GCA_963573935.1 Arctocebus calabarensis | reverse complement strand
TGTACTCAAGTTTGATATGAGGACAATTAATGACAATTATTGACACGGTGGGGGTGAAGGAAGGGGAGAGCAGAGAGAGGAAGAATGAGGGAGGGGTGGGGAAAGGAAGAGCAGAGAGAGGGAAGGAGTAAGGGGAGTGGGGTCTTGGTGTGTGCCACACCTTTTGGGGGCAAAACACGATTGTAAGAGGGTCTTTTCCTAACAAATGCAACCAGTGTAACATGGTTTCTTGTACCCTCAATGAATCCCCAACAATAAAAAAAAATAAATCAATAAAAAAATAAAAAAAAAAAAAGAAAACTGAGGCTTAGAAAGAGAAGTTGCTTCACCAGCGTCCCAAGTTGGTAAGTGGCAGAGCAAGATTTGATCCAAATAGTGTGGCTCCTGAATCTATGCTCTGCCATGCTGCTAAAACAGCAACATAACGTTTCTTCAGTGCAGAGGTCACAGACTGGCATTCTGCAGGTTAAACTTGGCTCACAGATCTATTTTGTGCATTCATCGATCACTCTTTAAAAGTTGAACTTGAATGCCTTTGGGTGAGGCCTTCTTGTTCCAGTTCACCTTGTGTTCCTCCTACTTCAACTCTTATTTAAGTAAGATCCCTGAAGAGGTTTGGCTTGGTAGCTCCTAAAGTAACACATTTCCTAGCATCCTGTGGTGTTCCACTGACCTCTCTCGCTCCCTTCTGCTCATGGCCAACTCTCTCTCTCATCCACTTACCTCTTCAGTCTATCTCGTATGACGCAATCAATCTCATATCCTTATTTCTTCTTTCATGTCTCACCTTCCAAGGAGAACCTATGCCTGGTCAGGCTTGCACTTCTGCCCCAGAATACCCATTTATACAAAAAATCCCTAAGTATAGCCACATACGATCTCCATTTCATGTGATCACTCTAACCAATGAGTATAGAGGTATCCAATGATTGCTTACAAAAACACCTGTTAATGTACAAATTCCACGTGAGAGGTAGGTAGTGACTATTCAAAATAACCATAAATATTGCTGAGCATTTACTTCGTATTTTTTTTAATTGAAATTAAGGTTAGAACTCCTTAAGCAGGTAGCTTCAGATGTATTTTTATGTGTTCTTAAAAATTGTCTGGGTTTTTGAAGACTTACTCCTTATGGAATTTTGTGTATTTGGAGACCTTCATTTATATAACTGGAAAGGTTTAAAAGTTTTTGGCAGTTTAAAAATGTCTGAATCATATGCAAGAATTCTGTGAAACTGCAGAAGACATGCTAATGAAACACAAGAGGAGAGAGCACTTATATTTCAAGAGCAAAATTGTATTCCACAATGATGAAGATGGACAGAGAACATCTCGATAAAAGAGAAGAGTGATTAAGCATGAGCAGAGAGGAAGGACTCATTAAATACAAGTACCAGATGCAAATCAGTGCCTAGCTCTCCTCAGCATGGGAGACGTCGCTTGGGAAATGCACGTGCCAGCTGAAGGTGCTGTGCAGAGGTTGGAAACTCTTCTCATCTTTCACACCCTCTGATCCAAATAAACCATCCCTGTATGAAAGAAGACAGCTTCTTGCATGTTCAGTGTTCTCAGTGCCCATCAGCAGGTCACAGAAACACACTTTCAAAAAATATGTTTAAATCTCTAGTAAATCTGTATTTAATTACAGGCTTGCTCAAGAATGTGATCATTGGATTAATAAAGCATGGCCTGTAGAGGAGAGATTTTTAATTTATTTGAGCTGATAGTCTTCATGAACATAATATATAAGGAGACACGTGAATGTGGATTTTTATTAATAACTGTTAAGGGTGACCAGAACGAGTGCTACCTTGGGTCTAGCCACCTCCTGTCTGCTACATGCACACATCCGTGACTGCAGTTCTGTCCTTGGGATTCACGGATACAGAGAGGTGTGGTGGGGCCTCGAGGAGGGAGTCTGATTGTATGGAAAATTTCTTTTCAGACTTTCTAGTTGGGGAAATAATTAGTGATTTTTTTTTAATGTGTTTACACTGAGCTGTGCATCAACGCGTCAGTAGTTGACAAAACTTCTGGATTAGCTGAACCCTGGGGTCCCTCTGACTTGGAAATTCTGGGTTTTATGTGACTTGTTGGCCATTTTCCCTGTGTGCTTATGCATTGGGCCATTTTCTCCCACAGCCTTCTAGATGCCAAGGGTCAAGTTTATCATATTCGTTTGGTTCTGGCTGACTGATTCCACGTCCTAGATGGGCTTCTATAAATAAAATCAAGAGGAAGAATTTCTCAAATCATATTATTCACTCCATTGAACTCATACAATAGACATTTCTGAGGTGGATATCCTAGATTAAAAGAGGCCATTCTGAATTCTGACCCTTCCTCACTCCCTAATCTCCCCGTGTCTTTCCCTGACATGGTTTTTGCATCTTTGAACCCACCCCTCTCTGTTTGTAGGGGGGTCTGCTCTTGCCTAACTAGATCAGCACACTACCTCCACCTTCCCTGGAAAGTTCTCCCTCCTTGAGTGTAAACCGTGTGCAAACTGGAGCTGCCATGTTTTTAAACATCTCACCCCTTTGAGCTGTTTTTTGCCACAAGGTTGAGCACCTGGCTCATGATGGGCCAGTTAGAATCTTCCCGCAAGAGTTGTTAACTGTAGCCAGAGACTCTCTCTCTCTCTTTTCAGAGACAGAGACAGAGTCTCACCATGTCACCCTAGGTAGATGCTGTCGCGTCACAGCTCACAGCAACCTCCAACTCCTGGGCTGAGGCGATTCTCTTGCCTCTTCCTCCCAAGTACCTGGGACTACAGGCACCTGCCACAATACCTAGCTTTTCTTTCTTTTTAAAGAAAAAGTCAGAAGACATGAATCTATGATCTACTGTAGCTATATTTTCTGCCATGATGCAGTCATTTTTAGCCTGCCTAAAACTTATAAAGTTTTTGAGAAAACCCATCTGACAGAAGGAAAACAATACTTTGAGAGAAAAATGCATCTCACATTCACACAGGAAAGTTCTAACAGCAATCAAGCCTTTAGGTTCAGGGTCTTGTGTCTGACCTTTTTGCTATTATAAAAATCTTTCCACTAATTACCAAATAGATCAAGGTGAACTTTTTTTTTTTTTCTTTTTAAGACAGAGCCTCAAGCTGTCACCCTGGATAGAGTGCTGTGACATCACAGCTCACAGCAACCTCCAATTCCTGGGCTCAAGCGAGTCTCCTTCCTCCGCCTCCCAAGTCTGGGACTACAGGCGCCCGCCACAATGCGCAGCTATTTTTTGGTTGCAGCTGTCATTGTTGTCTGGGGGGCCCGGGCTGGATTCGGACCCGCCAGCTCAGGTGTTATGTGCCTTGCACCTTAGCCGCTTCAGCCACTGGTGCTGAGCCAAGGTGAACTTCTGATGCTTAAAACTAAAGGTGATGGCTAAGGAGCATGACATCCTCCATGTTAAGAGCATGGGTTTTGTAATCATACTGCCTGGGTTCTAATCCTGGCTCCACTTGCTAACTGGGACTTTGGACAAGTTACTTGTTTAACCTCTAAGCCTTAGTGTATTTATCTGTGAAAATGGAAATGATTTTGTTTCCTACCTCACTGGATAGTGATGAACATTAAAAGGATACCCCGAGGCCCTCCCTGTGGCTTCTCTGCCTATCAGAGTGGTCAGTGTTTTTCACTTCATGGCTAACTTCTAAGAGAATGCAGGCAAGACCTTCAAAGCCTCTGTATGAATTTCCCATTGCTGTTGAAATAATTCACTGTAAATGTAGCAGTTTAAAACAACACAATAGCTGTTATCTTACAGTTCTGGAGGTCAGCACTCTGAAACAGGTGTAATGGGCCTGGGATCAAGGTGTTGGCAGAAGGTGTTTCTTCTGGATGCTTTGGGGAGAATCTGTTTCCTTGAGTGTTTCAGGTTCTAGCATCCACCTGCATTCCTTGGCTCCTGGCCCCTTTCTCCGCCCTCAAAGTCAGCAGTGTAGCATTATAAATCTCTCCTCTCTCTCTGACCTTTGCTTCTATCTTTGCATCTCCTTTTTGACCCTCTTCTAAGAACTCACAAGATTATACCTGGCCCACCTGGATAGCCCAGGACACTCTTCCCAGCATAAGATCCTTAAATTAGTCACACCTGCAGCCTCTTTGCCACACAAAGCAATGTATTCACAGGTTCTGGGAATTAAAGCACAGACTATTTGGAGAGGTCATTATGCTACCTACTTACCACAGCCTACCCTCTGGCCCCCAAAGGTTCATGTCCATCCCATCTGTAAAATACATTTACCCCATTCTAACTTCCCCTAAGGTCTCTAACCCATTACAGCATCAATTCAAAGTCCAAAATCTTATCTAAGTCTTGTCAGCTCAAAAGTCTTAAATCTCATTATTGAAATAGTCTAAATCAGCTATGGGTGAGATTCCAAGTATGATCCGTCCTGGGGCAACATTCCTCTCCATCTGCGGACTTGTAGAACCAGAAAACAAGTTATTTGCTCTTCAAATATAATGTCAGGACTGGAATTGGATAACAGCTTTTAAGATTCCTGTTCAAAAGGGAGAAAATGGAAGGAAAAAGAGAAATCACCAGTCTCAAGCAATTCTGAAATCCAACCCGGCAAACTATTAGGTCTCAAAGCCCAGAAATGATTCTGTGGCTCAAGACTCTACTCACAGCTCTGCCCTGGGGGTTATCCTTCATTTTTCACAAAAGTAACATAAATTTGCAGCTGAGTAGTTTTATCTTTCACACCCTCTCTCCTCTGCTTTTTAGCCCAGAATAAGAGAGTGTGGTGGTGTCTGCTATTGGGATGACACAACCCAGCCAGCTTGGGACTGACCGCGTGTGGCCCAGGCAGCCTCCCCTTACTGTGACCCCTGGCCCACCTCCATTGCCGAAACTATGAGATAGGAAAATGTGTGGAATCTGGAACCCACTGCTCAGCACAGGGCTGACATAAGGCAGACCTCAGGCATGGTTTACTTTTTCTTTCCTTTTTTCTTGTTACCTTTTTGGTAACAGGTTTATTGAGTTATAATCCACACATATCACCAAATTTACCCATTTAAAGTAGATAATTCATTGGGGGCAAAACATGATTGTAAGAGGGACTTTACCTAACAAATGCAATCAGTGTAGCCTGGTTTCTTGTACCCTCAATGAATTCCCAACAACAACAATAATAATAATAAAATAAAGTAGACAATTCAATGGTTTTTATTAGATTCACACAATTGGGCAACCCTCTGCACATTCTTGTCACTCCAGGAGGAAAATCTCATACTCTTTAGCTGTCACCCTCATTTTCACTGCCCCACCCCCTGCTCTAGGATGCTAGTAATCTACTTTTAGTCTCTACAGATTTGTCTATTCTGGACAATTTTATAAGGTAGAATCACACGATATGTGGTCATTTGTGCCTGGATTCTTTTATGGGCCCTAGAATGTTTTCTAGTTTGGGCCATGTTGTAACACGAATCAGTATTTCACTCTCATTTATTGTCAAATAATATTTTGTGGTATGGATGTGCCGCATTCATTTATCCATTTATCAACTGATGGACATTTGGGTCCTTTATACTTCTTGGCTGTTGTTATTAAAGCTGCTACAAACATTCACGTAGCAGTTTTGTGTAGACATGCTTTCATTTCTCTTTATTATACCTGAGAGTAAAATTGCTGAATCACGTGGTATATATGTAACCTTTGGAGGAGCTGCTGGACTGTTCTCCAAAGGGGCCTCAGTGCCTTTATACTCCTGCCAGCAGTATATTAGGCTTCTGGTTTCTCCACATTCTTGCCAACAATAGTCACCATCTTTTTTATTAGCCATCCTATTTGGCATGAAGAGATGCCTCATTGTGGGTTTGATTTGCATTTCCCCAATGGCCAATGAAGCTGATCATCTTTTAATGTGACTGTTGGACATTTGTATATTTTCTTTGGTGAAATGTCTTTTTGAATACTTTCCCCCATTTTCCAATTGAGTTGTCTATTCCTTATTGAGTTGTAAGTGTTCTTTGCATATTCTAGAGACAAATCCATTATCAGATATATGATTGGCAATTTTTTTTTTCCCATTCTGTGGTTTTTCTTTTGGCTTTCTTGGTTCTTTGAAGCACAAGGCTCTAGTTTTTCAGTGCAGTTTAACTACTTTTTTCTTTTGTTGCTTGTGCTTTTGGTGCCATATTTAAGAAACTATTATCTCTTCCAAGATCACAAATGATTTTGAACTCTTGTTATTACCCATAAGAAAGCAGATTCCTCTGTGCTCCCATCACAATTGCTGGCCCCTCCATCCTGGCAGTTGTTCAGGCTGGATGCCTTTGAATTATTCTTGACTCTTCTGCTTCTCTCCTATGCTACAACAAGCCTGTCAGCATTTCCCATGGAATTTTGGGTGTTTGACAGCCTTCTTTCATTTTTGTCTTCTCCTTGTCCCTTCCAGTTTAAGTTGGAAGTATATATGCTGGTATACTTCCTTCAACCATGTGGGTCTACTGTGTATGTCTTGGGAATACACTTCAGACAAGAGCCACTTCCTCAGCTCTTTTCTGGAAGGTCCTGTCTCTCTTCGTGGGTTCTGCTGAGATGGCTGAGGGAATGCATGTGTCCTGTGCCAAATCTCCTCATGTGCCCAGTCCTGCTGTGTGTTGAATAATCTGAACTTTAGGTCCTGCGAGGCGCTCACAGAAGGTTGTGCATGTGTGACACAGCCCTTGGGGGCAGGACACTATTATTAGAGGGACTTTACCCAGCAAATGCAAGCAGTGTAATTTGGCTCTTTGTACCCTCAATGATTCCCCAACAGTAAAAAAAGAAAAGAAAGGTTGTTCGGCCACATCCTTTGTTTTTTCTCTGGAGAACTTTTCTAATGTCCTAATTTTAGTGTCTTTGGCAATTTGGATAGGCTAAAAATATTGCAAATCATCAAACCCTGGCTCCTTTTTGTTTAACATCTTTTCCCTTAATCTATCCTTTTGCTCTCTCATTTCACTCTAAACACAAAGAAGAAACCAGGCTATACTTTCAACACGTTGCTTGGAAACCTCCTCAGCTAAATATCTAAGTTCATCACTTCTGAGTCCTGCTTTCTATATAGCTGTATAGAACAGTTCTGCTAAGCACTGTTACTCTATAATAAGGATGCCAATTCCTCCAGTTTTTAATGTCATATTTCTCATTTTTTTCTGAGCCCTCACCAGCAATACCTTCAATGTCCACATTTCAACCAATAGCAAGTTTGTGATTGATCATTTTTTTTTTTTTTAGAGACAGAGTCTCACTATGTCACCCTCAGTACAGTGTTGTGGCTTTACAGCTCACAGCAACCTCAAACTCTTGGACTTAAGTGATTATCTTGCCTCCACCTCCCTTGTAGCTGGGTCTACAGGCACCTGGCTAATTTTTGTTGCAGTTGTCATAGTTGTTTTAGCTGACCTAGGCTGTATTCGAACCCACCAGCCTTGAGGCATGTGGCTGGGGCTGTAACCACTGTGCTATGGGTGCTGAACCAAGTTTATGATCATTTAAATAGTCTCATAGACAGTATAAATTTTCTCCAGTCCACTCCTCACTTCCTTCTGAATCTTCATTAGCAGAGCTGTTGTCACCCAGATTTCTACTAACAGTCTGCTCCAGGCCTCCAGGCTTTTGCTATCATAGCCCTGTCAGGTGTGGGGACTGGATGTCAGGTCCCCAATATTCCCGGGGTCTTATTTCCCAGTACCAAATGCTACTGGTACCAAGTCAAGGGAGTGAATGAGCAGACGAAGCAGGTGCAAGCAGGCAAAGTGCCAACATTTATTAAAACACAATACATTCCAGAAAAGGAATGGGGCAACCCCAGCAAGTGGAGCCCCTGAGTTTAACAAGATTCCCCCTTTAATGGCTGAGCATGGTGGCTACAACTATAATCCTAGTGCTCATGGAGGCTGAGGTGGCAGAATTGCCTGAGCCCAGGCATTTGACACCAGCCTGAGCAACATAGTGAGACCCTGGTCTCTACATAGAAAAGAAAAAGAAAATGATTACTCCTTTTATGCTGATTCTCTAATTTTATGTTAAGTGGGGACAGACTGTTCATGGTTTTCTTGGAAAGGGGTGGGAACCCCCTGGAATTGGGAACCTTCCCCTTTATCCTTGTAAGGCAATTTTCAGGGTTTGCTGTGGTATTAGCAAACTGCCTTGACCCTGATGGGTGTGTTTTTACAATGTTAATAAGCATAGGTCATTTAGGTACACTGTTGCCTCACCTGTGCTCATTCTCCCACGTTCCCTTATTGAGGCCTTGATCAAATCTCTACTTTGTGGTTTCTTACCTTTTTTTGGTTGGCCAGTCCTTGGGACCCCCTTAACATGCCATCTGTTCTTTTTCAGGAGCCCTCTCTGGTCAATTTGTTTCTCCTAGTAGACAAAGCATCTTCTAGAGTCATCTGCCTCTTAATGAACACCCCTAAACAAAGCATCGGCTCCCCTTCCTCCTAGGCCCAGCCTAACAATCCTTGAAATTCTTCCACGTTATACCCATTCAAAGCAACTTCTACATTTTTAGGTAGCACCCCATGTCCAAGTGCCATGATTTGTATCAGTTGGGGTTCCACCAGAGAAACAGAACCAATAGTAGATATCTGTTAAGAGACTTATTTTAAGGAATTGGCTTAAAAGGATTGTGCAGTTTAGGCAAGTCCGGAATGTGTAAGGCAGCGCATCAGGAAGGGCAGGCTTAAAACTCTTGGGCATGAGGTGAATCTATTGTCTTACAGGCAGAATTTTTTCTTCTTTAGAGAAGCCTAAGTTCTGCTCTTCAGGCCTTCCAACTGATTATTAGATCAGGTCTACCTAGATCATTAAGATAATCTCTCTTACTTAAAGTCAATTGATGATGGTCTTTAATCTTGTATATAAAAGATCTTCACCACAATAGCTAAATTAGTGTTTAATTGAATAACTGGTTTTGTAGCCTAATCAAGTTGACAAGTCAAAGTGATCACCACGGCTTCTCCAGACCTAGCCCTGCAAGTTCGCAGTGTCTCTTATGCTGCATCTGGAATTTCTATTGAGGCCTTGATCTTCCTTGAGATTCAAGGAATAGACCATGGACCATGTGAATAAGCAAAAGGACAGATTTTATAGAAAGATAAGTGAGGGGGAGAAAGTCAGAGCCTTTGGTAAGCTGAAGGGGGGGACCAAAATGGGAAGTCCATGTGGGCCTTCTGTCTAGGGGTCTAAATACTGCTTTTCCTGTCCTGTGGGCAGAGGGGTTTGGGGAAATGGAATATATATCTGGAATATGTCAAAACCAGCCAGGAGCCTGAAGGCAGAAAATAATTTTAAAACTGCCATGGTGTAAAGGAATTCAGTCCTTGTAGTTTTTGCCCCCCACCCCCCAGCCTAGGCAGTAGGGTGTGTGTTCCCAGAGGAGATACCGATCAGCCTGATTTATTTATTTATTTATTATTGCTTTTAAATTGTGTTAGGTTAATTTGAGGGTACAAAGAATTCGGTTACAATGTTCGCATTTGTTAGGTACAGTCCTTTCTTCATGATCCTGTTTTGGGTCCAGAGAATGTGGCCTGTAAAGAACCTGTTTATGCCTAGAGATGGGGGTCTAGGATGAGCTCACCTGGGCCTAGAAAAGGGGTGTTCCCCGGCCAGCCCTGAGTGGAGGAACCCTGAATCAAAAGCATGTCACAGGGTCAGACTAGAGTTGATAGGGGAACGGTCTTTGACTCAATCTCTTGATGGGATTAGTGGCAAAGAACTTCTAACCATTTTTCTGTAACAACCTATATACAATACTTAGAACATACTTAGCACATGGTGAACATTCAGTACATTATTAGTATTTCAAAACTTGTCTTGATTTGCTGGATCTGGACAATATAAACACGAGCATTCACTGAACTATTATTTGGTATATGTTTTAAATTTCACACAATAAAAAATAAAAACCAAAACTACTATTAATGAAATTTTCTTTTTCCTTTTTCTACTTCTTTTGTTTTTGAGATAGAGCCTCAAGCTGTCACCCTGGATAGAGTGCTGTGACATCACAGCTCACAGCAACCTCCAATTCCTGGGCTCAAGCGAGTCTCTTGCCTCTGCCTCCCAAGTAGCTGGGACTGCAGGCGCCGGCCACAATGCCTGGCCATTTTTTTGGTTGCAGGCGTCATTGTTGTTTGGTGGGCCCGGGCTGGATTCAAACCCACTAGCTCAGGTGTACATGGCTGGTGCCTTAGCCCGTTGAGCCACAGGTGCTGAGCCCTTTTTCTACTTCTTTATAAATTTTTATTTCATACATATATTTTTGTCTCCCAGCTCATTGACAGTTCCATTTTCTTGCCATTTTCTCTATTCTAAAAAATGTGCAAAATTGTGAACCATTCCTGTGATCACTGTGCTTACAGAGAGGTAGTACCAGGTGGTAAGGGTGAGCGAGGAAGACAGCAAAGACAAGGTGAAGACGCCCCAGACCAGAAGTCAGCTGAGAAGAAAGGCTAAGCTGATACCACTGGTGACTTAGGGCAGTGTGGTAAACACCTGTCCAAACTCCCCCTTCACTCCCAGATTTTTGGAAAATCACTGCCCTGTTTTGACTTCCAGAAAAATAAGGTATTCTGCTGTTGGCTTTGACCACCAAATAAAGAATCAAGTTGGAGGGAGAGGGAAAAGTAGAGGGGGTGGGCAACAAAAGAAAGAAAACAGACCATTTAGCACACACAGAATCAGGCACCCACTGTTAGAGGTCCTATAGCTTTTCTATGTGACCTTATGTTCCTGGAATTTCATCTTGAAAAGGTAAAGGAAGAATAACGCCTTGGACAACTTCTCATCTTTCCTGTTCTCTATCTAATTATCCTTTTGTACAATTCCTGAGATATTTTTTTCAATTCTATCTTTTAATCCTTCAATTCAATATATTTTTTTTAAATTTCCCAAGATGTCTTTTTAAAACATCTCTGATTTTTTTTTTGAGATAGAGTCTCACTTTGTCACCGCACCTTGCAGAATTTTCTTTCTTTCTTTTTTTTTAATGAAAATTCACTCCTGTTTCACAATCGCAGCATCTCATAATTCTGAAGATAATAATAATGATTCTTTTGATGTATTCTTGTTCCTGATTTGTTTTTGTTTCTTCAAATGATTTTGTACTGCTTGTCTGGATTTGTACATTCATGATAGAGGCTTTATTCATCTAGTTGATTATCCTTGGTCTTAATTCAAAGAAAGGATCTAATAAGCTGATTGGAGACTAATGATTTTAGGAGTTTTAAAATTCTGTTACCCCCAAAACAAAAACAAAATAAACAAAGAAAAAAAAAAAGGCCCAGGTGCGGTGTGCAGGGGCTCATGCCTGTTAATCCTAGCACCCTGGGAGGCTGAGGTGGGTGGATTGCCTGAGCTCAGGAGTTCGAGACCAGCCTGAGCCAGAGTGAGACCCTTTCTCTAAAACTAGCCAGGTGTTGTGGCAGGTACCTGCAGTTCCAGCTACTTGGAAGGCTGAGACAAGAGAATTGCTTGAGCCCAAGAGTTTGAGGTTGCTGTGAGCTGTGATGCCACGGCATTCTACCAGGGTGACAAAGTGAGACTCTGTCTCAAAATATAAAATAGAATAGAATAGAATAGAATAGAATAGAATAGAATAGAATAGAATAGAACAGAAAAAAATAAAATAAAATAAAATAAAATAAAATAAAATAAAATAAAATTCTGGCATTGGCTAGGTGTGGTTCACACCTGTAATCCCAGCACTTTGGGAGGCTAAGGCAGGGGGATTGTTTGAGGCCAGGCATTTGAGATCAGCCTGAGCAACCTTATCTCTGCTAAAAATAGAAAAATTAGCCAGGTCTTTTGGCAAGTGCCTGTAGTTCCAGCTACTCAGGAGGCTGCGGCAGGAGGATCACTTGAGCCCAGGAATTTGAGGTTGCAGTGAGCTATGATGATGCCACTGCCCTCTAGCCCTGGCAATAGAGTGAGACCCTATCTCAAAATAAATAAATAAATAAACTTTTGGCTATTTAGTTGGGGAAGCCCCACTGTCCATATCTTTGAGTCTTTCCTGGGTGGGGTGATCAGATCCTTCAGACAATGATCTAATCTTGGCATTAGATAGAGCTGGCCAACATAACTTTTTGTGGTGATGAAAATGTTCTGAATCTGCATGTCCCACGTGGCTACTGAGCATGGTAAATGTGGTGGCGTGAGTGACAATATAGATTTTGAAGTGTATTTAATTTTGTGGCTAGCCATACCTCATTGCATGGAACAGTTCTAGAAGTATACTGAGAGGCACTTGGCAGGTAAATGTTCATTAGATTGCTGTTTTCATTACAATATTTCCAGTTCCAATGATATCTGATGTACCTTTCCAGAAGAGAAGTCCTTTCGTCTTTTGCCAATCCTTCAGTCTCAACCCCAATTGGGCTGAGCAAGAGTTGGGATCTAAGGGTCCATCTCCTTCTTCCAGAACTTGTCTTTAGCCCCACTTTCATGCCCACTTCTATCAGCACTTGGTAGCTGCCAATTTCTGAGTCTTTGGAAGTTGTCTACTGGTTTTCTCCATTCTGGTTAGGATTTCTTGATTTTCTGTATCAGTCACCTTAACCCTCTGGTTCCCACCTTTCAAAATTTTGTTCCAATGTTTCTTTCTCTTTCTCTTTGTCCTTGTGTTTATAGACTTTTAAAAACTCCATTAGTGCCATCAGTAGGACTTTAAGAGGGAACAAAAGTGGACAAGTATGTTTAATCTTCCATCTTTAGGAAAAAATTCATGAATGACCTATTTTACAAGTTGTCCTAATGAAGGGTAGCTGTATCAGATAGTCTCAGAATTCTGTCTTGCCTTAAGATCATACAGTATTCTTGTCCATCCCTTTTTTTTTGAGACAGAGTCTTAAGCTGTCACCCTGGGTAGAGTGCTGTGTCATCATAGCTAATAGCAACCTCCAACTCTTAGGCTCAAGCGATCCTCTTGCCTCGGTTTTTCTATTTTTAGTAGAGACGGGGTCTTGCTTTTGTTAAGGTTGGTCTCAAACTCGTGAGCTCAAGCAATCCACCTGCCTTGGCCTCTTAGAGTGGTAGGATTTCAGGCGTGAGCCTCCCTGCCTGGCCCCCTTTGGTTTTGTTAATGTTTCTGTGAGTGAATAGAAAGCAGACAATAATAACAAAGATGATGAAAACAACTACTAAGTGTTGAGCGTATACAATCTTTCCAGCAACTCTATGCAGTAGGTGCCCCATTTTACAGATGGGGAAACTGAGTGTTAGGTTGTGGAATTGGGGTTTGCACACTGATCTGCTAGCTCATGCTCTTCATCAATGATCTACCCTGGTGTCAGAAGATCTGGATTAGAATCCCAGGTCTGACAGTTTAGTCTAGAAGAACTAATGTTCATGGAGAGCTTATTAAGTACCAAGACATTTCTAAGCACTTCATATATAGTAGCTCATTGAATCCTTACAGCAACTTTATAAAGTAAGTACTATTTTATTCCCATTTAACAGATGAAGAAGGCTCGGCGCCTGTGGCTCAATGGGCTAAGGCACCAGCCACGTACACCTGAGCTGGCGGGTTCGAATCCAGCCTGGACCTGCCAAACAACAATGACGGCTACAACCAAAAAATGGCTGGGTGTTGTGGTGGGCGCCTGTAGTCCCAGCTACTTGGGAGGCAGAGGCAGGATACTCGCTTGAGCCTAGAAATTGGAGGTTGCTGTGAGCTGTAATGCCATAGCACTCTATCCAGGGTGACAGCTTGAGGCTCTGTCTCAAACAAAAACAAAAACAAAAAGATGAAGAAACTGAGGCCCAGAGGAAGTTAGGTAACCTGTCCAAGGTCACACAGCCCGCAAGTAGCAGAACTAGAATGGTGACTCCCACAGGGATCCCAGTCGTAGGGGGTATATTGGTAAAATGAGGATAGTAATTCCTGCTTTCTCGTACACCAACTGAGTTATTGTGAGTGTAGAATGTAACATGTGAAAACAATTAATAAATTGATTTACAGAGTGAAGGTGTTATTTTTCTTCTTTTCAAATAGACTTGAAGCCAGAGAGGATAATTGATGCTGTAACAACAGCCGCTCTAGGGGCAGGACACAAAGTCAAATCCTTCGGCTCTCTGGTCAGATACACTGAACATGAAATCCTTAATGCCACTTTTATCTTCAAGACTATCTGCTTCTATTTTTGCCTCTGTCCTACCTTTTTATAGTCATATTTCAATGGGGAAAATGAAGCTCAGATTTTTGTAAGTCCAACTATCTTTTCTCTTTTGAAATTTGCTGTTTTCTTACAAATATATAAAGCAAAATCCTGTCACGTGGGGATAGTGCCCAAGAGTGAATGACACCGTCAGGTTCACTCTGTAGCTACCCCACTAGCCCAGTCCCCCGCTGGTCCCATCCCCATCTGCCACTTCAACAACTTGCATTACATAGTCTTTCCAGTTGGTTCTTGGGACTAAAAGCGATTGCCACTGCCCTCCGCCCGCAAGGGCTCACTCCAATCCTGAAGTCAGTAGGGGTACCCACTGGGTTGCCCTCTGTAGCGCCTCCTCCCATCTGTTCATCTCACATTTGGGCTCCGGAAGACATGACATGGGTTTGTATGACATACTTATCAGGGGTGCCATCAGATATGCAAGTGCACGTGCTCACTGGTCTTACGGTTATGGAACTTATTAGGAGTTATTAATCTTAGAAAGTCAGTTATTTTCTTCCAGAGACAAGCCTTCCAAAAGGTCAGCTTGGTTTTTAATTAAGGGTGAATCTTTTTTGCAGGTTAAATCGTGAGTCCAAATGGCAAGGCTGACAGGATCTCACAGCAGGTGGTCCTGCAGTAATTAGTAGCCAGGAGGGCTGTGCCCTCAGTAGGGCCCAAAGTTCCTCCTGCTGAGAACAGGCTGCAGCTTCTGCCCCAAGGCAAGGGCGGTGGCCAGTGCTGTGTGCTTTCCTTTCTATCATCCTGTCTCATTCACTCTGTCCCTCCCTTCTTTCTCTTTCTCTTCCATTTTGTTTTCCTTTCTCTGGGGGCCCTCTCCTCTTTACCTCCTTAGGGAGGGAGACTAGAAACTTTTCTTCTCAGAGTGCTGCAGGGAGGCTTGCTCCTGCTCACCATCTCCCAGGGGCAGGGAGGCCTTCAGCTCTGGGTGCTGGCCTGCTTCTGCTACAAATTTTCTAGGCATTTGAGGCCCCTCCAGTCATGTTGAGGAGTTTGCAGTGAACCAGGGAACCCAGAATGTTGGAAGGAGGCTGGTGTCTCCCAGAGACAGGTTAGAAGCACAGGCCTTGAAAGGAACTTTTTAACTAGTTAAACAAGTTTGCTTAATTAACCCTTCTGATAATCAAAGAACAAGCACTGTCTAACCTTTTTTTTCCTCACTCTGTCACCTAGACTGGAGTGCAGTGGGGTCATCACAGCTCACAGCAACCTGAGACTCCTGGGCTTGAAGCTATCCTCCTGCCTCAGCCTCCTGAGCACGTGGGATTATCTTTTAACAGAGGGTGGGAGCAGCCCTCACAACCACAGTTTACAGTGGGCAAGAACATTTGGCTGGAATTTGATAACATTATTTTGTTGCCACTGTGGCCAGTGATAATGAGTTTTCATTCACAGTAAAGAGGTCAAATTTCCTTTGTTAATAAATACATGTGTATGCAAAGAGACTCAATTTGAAGAAAGACATTTAACAATCAATTGCTCAGGTGGTGGGGCTATATATGGCCAAAATCACGAAGCTGCTTGCACAAGGGGGTCTGCAGATGCCACCGACAGGCCAGGTGGCCGACTGGGGGCTAAAAGCAGCTGCTACCATCCAGTCAGCAAGTGACTATCTTTTCTGGATGCTGAGAGCCTCCAACAGACAGGAGATGGCAATTGCCTGGTGGAACCCTCCTCTTACGGAGGGCCACAGGCTGTCCCTGTGTCTTCCCCTTAGCTTCCTGCCTTCTGTCCCCTGAGACTCACTTGTCTTTGGCTTATGCTATCTCTGTGCGTGTATGGAGAAAAGTGAGGGATATTCTGAGCAACTTAACTGGAAACCTTGTGCCTGCTTAGGCACAAACACCCCCTGTTTTAGGCATCCCCCCAAGTGTGGACCTAGAGCCTTTTAAACCATCCTGGAGACAGGCACGATGGCCACACCACACCCCCTGACATGCGTAGGTAGGGTCTGCTGCCTCAGTGAGGCATGAGTATCGTGTGTCACTGTGCAGACCCCAGGAGCAGCCTCAGGAAAGGTGACAGCCCTCTACACTTAGTCTTTCAGGGGCCGGGTACTTCTCAGGTTGAAGGCTAATCATTCCTGTGTCAGACATGGTAAAAGGCCGCCGAGGATGAGCCACGTGCAGAACAGGGGAGACGACTTCCCCACACCCCCTTTCCCGTCCACAGCTGCTCTGTGGCAGAGGAACAGCCAGAGACACCTTTAATTTACACAGCTTACACATTAAGGATCATTCCAGAAAACTTAAAAAAAAAAAAAAAAAAAGGATTTGAGCCCTAAGTTTTTAGTCTTTCTACTATGAGATAAGGTTTTAAAGTGCTTATTTTTTTCTTTGTAACTCTCTTTTCCGGGAAAGAGTGACTGTGTATGTTTGACTCATTGTCCTTTGCTTAGTGGCCATGGCCTTTCAGTGTGGAGCAGCGCCCTCCCCAGCTTCCCCAGGCCTCGAAACGTTCATGGGTGCTGGCTGGTTTCCACCTGCCAGAGTCTGCTGCTCTTGTCTGGGGACCAGAGGTGTAGGGGGATGAACCATCTCCCGCTGATTTTTCTTCTTCTTTTTTTTTCAAAGATAGACCTGTAGTTTATTTTGTATTTTTTTTTTTTAAATAAACACACTTTACATTAAAGAAAAAGGCCTTTGATTTGTAATTTCCACATTCAGGAGAAAAGAGAAAAAGATTTTTCAAAAGCTGAATCACAAAGAAAAATAGAGGGAGTGAACTTATATCCTAAGTTCCCTCAACTCTAAAAAAACTGATATCCACGATGACCATGCTGCCCCAAACCATGAAGGTAGGTGAACTTAGGCCTTTACTCAGCAAACAAGCAGCACCTTCCTTCCCACCTCTGGCACAATGAAAACAAATTAACTTGACAGCACATGAGGCAACAAAACAGGTTAAAAAATCATACATTATATTTATAATAAAATATTCTTAATCCTTATCAATTTAAGAAACCACGATTTTCCTTTTCATTTAAATATGTATGTGAAAATGCCTCTTATATTGTTCTTTAGACATCATTTTCTTCCAAAGAAAATGAAGCACAGAGACAAGAGACCTGGTGGATATAAGTTCATACCTTCAGTTATAAATGCCTGCTGTGTTTTTTTTCTTTTTAAAATTTTATAAAAAGCTATTTCTTGTTCTTTAAGTAAAGAACATTGTACAAAGAAAATATATTGTGAAATAACCCCATTGACATGTTTTTCCCCCCCTTGAAGAAAGCTATGTCCATCCTAGGAGAAGTGGGAAAGCAGAATAGGGTCTAATCCCTGTTGTCTTTTGTGGATGTTATTGTTTTTGGAAGGACCCTCAGATTCCAATGAGACTCTCTAAGTCATAATCCTCTGAATGCAGTTCCTTAAAGGACAGATAGCCCTGGGAGAAAGGGAAGGGAAAGAATTCTGAATTCATCTGACTCAGTTTCTCGCCGCCAAGAATCTCTTCCAAGTGGTGATGGCTCCTCATTAATTCAGAGATAAGTCGATGTCATCTTCTAAATCAGAAGTTGTCAGAGCTGTCAGTGTCCCCCAGGATCAGTTCCACTTCCTCATCTGCATCAGAGTCTTCATCCTCCCCATCCTCTCCCTCCTCTAGAAGATTTGCTAGCTCCTCATCCAAGGGAGAGAAGTCATTGTCCCCATCCTCCCCTGCATTTTTGTTGTTGTCGTCTTCCTCCAACTCGGCCTCCAGCAACTGGTCAATGTCAAGCTCATCTAAATCATCAGTGTCATCATCTTCGTCATCTTCTTCTTCCCCCTATTATTCCTCTTCCTGATCTTCCTCTTTATCTTCATCCTCAGCCAGACACTGCCTGCCCACTTCATATAACCTGCATACTGTGTCCATGTTCAGGGCATCCATGCTTCCTTGATTCTCAATGACAGCAAGATAACAGTCTTTGGTGTCTGTACACAGGTCAAAAATATTTCATTTCACATCAATGGTTGCTATAGGTTTGTAGTCAGTTGCATTAAATGTTCAGAAGGATGACCCAAAAGGGCTTTTCATCCTCTCTTCCATCAAGTCATCTTCATCATCTGCCTGTAACATAGCTCCATACATCACTGTCCCCGTATGATTGAATACCACACGACACTGATCCAGAGTGGGAACAGTATGCAAAAGATGGAAAGTTCGAAGGTCCCAAATCTCAGTATTAATGATGACCTCCAGCCCATTCAGATGAAAAACACCGCTGATATTCATATTGAACTTGTCAAACTTGTGGATGGCCTGGGCAGAGCGGACATCCCAGAGGACACGATCATTTAAGACAAGATCATCTGTAGGATTAAAGGTGGCACAGTTCCTCTTGTAGTTGTTGGCAAGATCTGGGTTAAACAGAGTCAAAAGCTTGTTGCCAGTCTGCATATCATAAATATGGGCAATGTCTCCTTTTGTGCCTATGACCCGATCCTGAGAGTGTTTACTGAACTCAACATAGTGAGCTTCTGTGAAAGAATGCTTCATATCAAATACTGATTTTGTTCCCCAAAGTGCAAAGGCTGGCTCCAAGTAGCAGATGTCAGCAACAAGGACCCATCCCTAGAAGGTTCAAGGTGTGTGATGGCCAAGTTGTGAAAGTTATAGCTGGCCTCCTCCTGCCCACTATAGAGCTTCAGCTGTCCCGTGCAGGTACCAAGCATCAGGAACCGTTCCCGCGCTGAGAATGCACAGCAAGTGAAGCCACTCTCATCCTCATTGGCTTCCCGGAACACTGAAACAGGGCGGAATCTGCTAAAGATAAGGTGCCTATCAAAGCAGCCACCATCCACCCCTCCATCTACTTCATCCTGAAGCATGAGAACACTCCATTAACCACAGGGTATAGTTCACCACATACTTTCCTCCTTCTACTTTGGAAATGATGCCCTGCGGTTTAGTCTTGAGGTGAAGTTTAAAGTTTGTCGCCTCTGTTTTGGCTCAGGACACTGGTGAGGAGTAAACAGAGTGAAAGGTGGGCAGGTGGCAACTGGATTCTCGCAGCGGGCATGTTGTTCTCTGAGATAGTCTGCGATGATACTGTCCAGTGTAGGTGGGGAAGGAAGATGTCTGTCCAACTGCTTTTTTATGGCTGGGCTTTGGCTATAAGCGCTGTGGTCCGACTTCTGCCGCAACACTCTGATTTTCCTGCCATTGCAGGGTGATGGCCTCTCTCTGATAAAGCTGATCCTACCAATCAAAGGGGAGATGCCTGTATAAAATGGGCTGGGCGGAGCTAGCGAACCCTGGGGGGGCGTGGCTGAGGATGGGCAGTGGGGACAGAAGGGGCAGAGGCACCCACGGCAGCATGGCTGCCCAGTGGAGTTGCAATGCCATTGGCAATACGAGGGGTGCGGGGAAGAGAGACAGGAGAAGCAGCAGCCGCGACCGGGCTGAAAGCAGAAGAATGGGAGGCAGCAGTCATGGGCAGGTCAGCTTCTTTCGTCAGCACAGTTGCTCTCTCTCCAAGCCCTTTAGAAATAAGATGGTTTCATATCAACAAAAGCAACTCTTTCTCAGGGAAGGAAATTCTTGACTGGGCAACAACATCCGCTTTCTGCAGTTGTGCCGGAGACACATCGATGCCAATGAGAAGTGGTTTTCCTGACACCCTTTCAATGAGCTCAGCGGCGTACTTGCAGAACTTGACATGGTCACTGAGTTTGTCCTGCAGTACAGGCTCTTTCATCAGCTTTGGATTTGGCAGCTGCTGAAAAGGGGCAGTTTGCTGATGATCTGCTGGACAGCACTACTGTGAGACAGGCCAACCAGAGCTTTGCAGGCCAGGGCCCGGATCGGGTCTGCGTCTGTGATGGGCATCTTGATGGACAGTAGGGACAGGAGCACTTTGATGCCATTGTTGGGTGGACCACATTCCACATCTTGGCCAGGGTGTGCTCACTGCTTTTGGGGTTTGAGGCAGCTTTCTCTGAGGAGTAGCAGAGATAAATTTGCCAATACTAGATATTCGGTTATCCGGGCCACATACACAATTGATGATAATTTGAAGTGCTGACTTCTGAATTTCAGCATCATGGATAAAGAACTCACCCTCAGCCACTCCCCAAATAATGCTGATACCTACAGTAGAGATGGTACAGCCAGCCTCATCTAGCACATCTACCAATTCTGCCAACTGGAGCTGGAGTCTTGGCACCACAGTGAGGATAGCCAGGACATCCAAAGCAAAGCCCACAGTATCATTCCTTGCATAATAGGTCTTCCAATTGCAGGCAATAGAAATAAGAGTTGCACACAAGAAAGTTTGAGGAAGACTTTAGCTGGTTCCCAAAACAGCTGCGCTGGTCCATATTCTATCAAAAACTCCATCATTTCCACAATCTGTTCATGAGTATATGAACATGCCTTGTATGGGGTTGAGGGTGGACAAGAATGCCCCCCTCAGTCCTCTGAAGTGACTGCTTCACTTGTTCCAATTTAATAGCCAGGTGAACCTCAAAGTACTTGCACAAGGCCACGCAGGTATGTTTCCCAGTTTGGTGGCTAGCAAATATTTCTTTCTTTTTTTTTTTTTTTTTGAGACAGTGCCTCAAGCTGTCACCCTGGGTAGAGTGCCGTGGCATCATAGCTCCCAGCAACCGCCAATTCCTGGGCTCAAGCGAGTCTCCTGCCTCCACCTCCCAAGTAGCTGGGACTACAGGCGCCCACCACAACGCCCGGCCATTTTTTGGTTGCAGTCATCATTGTTTGGCAGGCCCGGGCTGGACTCGAACCTGCCAGCTCAGGTGTACGTGGCTGGTGCCTTAGCCCGTTGAGCCACAGGCACAGAGCCAACAAACTTACCAGTATTTCATTGGGTACTATGGGCCTGTTTTTGACTAATGAGA